>MU622316.1:86707-173539 GCA_025399235.1 Backusella circina FSU 941 | reverse complement strand
ATCAGTTGATTAGTTTCTTCTCCTGTTATTCAAGATTTAATAAAAAATATTTCAGTGACAATAGATAATATTTATCAGTTTTATATATTGATAAGAATTAGAATATATAGATAACCTGTTGAGTATGTTTGTGATGATGATATCCATAAACGGTTTAATAATAAACTTCATGTTTACGTCAATTAGAACATTTATATTTGTCAATAAATAAATAAAAAGCAACCTTTTATGTATTATTATTATTATGTAAAATCAACTCGTTCTGAAATGCATAAAATAATATTAGATTAAAAACATATATTAAATAAGAGATAACCTTATTCTAAAAAACAAGATAATTAAAAAAAAATTAACTGCTATTATTCTTTTGTTTTGCTTTATTTGCTTCTCTATGAAAAAAAAAAAAGGACGACGGATAGAGAAAGAAGGATTCTCGTATGATCATATCATTTGCATATAGAGCTAAAAATATATAACCGGGGCCTGACAAATATAGATCGACATGCACACGTGAAGAAGGTATCCCTGACTATAGAAAAAAATTGATCGCTTTGTATGCACATCAAAAAGATACAGGAATAAAAAAAAGGGGATTGAGAATTGTTTTAGCATCGTTTTGTCTACCTCTTTATTTATTCATCATTATTTGTAATGACATAACCTATCAGTTTTACTTTAGTCACAGAAGAAAAAAAGAAATCGCATGCTACAAAAATGCATGATTCACGGTATGTTGTGGGTTCTTTTTGTTTAATATATATTCATAAAAAGGGGTTAGTGACAAAAAAAAAAAAAGGAAAAGAACTTGAATTCGAGCTAAAATCAGGATGTAAATCTGTATGCATTCAACCGACTCATTTTCTGTACAATAAAAAGATCTCTCTCCTGTTATTTTCCAAGTCGGATCTGAATTTCGTACAAATAAAGAAAGGTATTCTACGTTTTCCAATATACGTGCATATTGTATATAGGAAGAGTACAATATATAAAAACCCTTATATTGACAGAATTTCATATTTTCTGTAAAAAGACTAAAAAAGAAGAATCATGTCTATCAATCCATAAACAGAAAAATAAAATGATGCTCTCACAATGATGATCTGAAATGATAAAAAAAAAAGAGTTTCTTTTACAAAAGTCTTGTTATTGTCATCATCAATGTATAAACTAGTACAAGTTTAGTATTTTTTTGATTATCCATGTGGAACCGCACGATATCAACTATTTTTTTTTTTTTTTTTTTTTTTTTTTTTTTTTTTTTTTTTTTTTGCTATTTTTATTTATTAATATACATTTTGGGAAGATCTTTTTTTTTTTTTTTTTTTACTCAGATTATATTGAAACAAGTGATTCTTTTACACTATTTTACTCTTTTTATGAAATGTAAAGTGAAATCCTGGTTTATTCTATGTTGTATTAAATCCTATAGTTTGGTAATATTCAAAATAAATAAATAAATAAAATCGAATTAAGATTATAAGAAAACAGATATGCAATGATATCAATGCGTCATATTTTTTTTATATATTTGTAAACGTACATACAACGAACAGGAAAAAACTATGGGGACACTAGGAGCACCTTGAGTCTCAAAAAAAAAAGGATAGAGGGAAGATAGGAAAATAAAAATAAAAATAGGGGAAGCCATAATACTTGTACATGATACTTTACTTTATTTATCTTGCAAGTTATTTATTATTATTTATATATGTGGATATATTTTCTTTTTCTTTTTCTTTCCTTTTCCCCCTTTACTTTCCACTCTCCTTTCTCTCTTTGTTATCACTTTAACAAAAATCATAGATAAATAGAAATTAACAATACTAGAATAACAATACAATGGAAGAAATAAAGACATGCGAAGGCGATTATAATGATGCATTGACAATATACAATAGCGATATTATAGCAGAAAGCTACCAGTGTTCAACAGATAGTGATACAATGTCAGATAATGATTCTGTTACTGATTATGGTGACACGAACGAAAAGACCACAAAGCAGCAACATCGACAATGCTTTGTTCCTCGATTCATATCCTATATCGATTCTATTTACATGAAATATTCGACTTCTGTTATTCTGGAAAATAAAGGAAATACGGCTCGAGATCATTTAGGTACTGCTTTTAGAAATGAAAAGAAAAAATAAATCATTCTAAACTAAATAAATAATATAGCAAACGAACGTACCTTTCTAGCATGGTTTAGAACTTCATTAACATTAATAACACTTGGTATAGGTAAATAACGATAATAATTTTAAAAAAGAAAAAAAAAAAGGAAATAGAAATTGCGCAATATACTAAAAATATTGCACTGAAATACCATTTTTTATGCATTTTCTAAAATTTTGATATTTAGGGATAATTCAAGTCTACCATGTGTCCAATGCCAATCACAAGAGATTTGGACGAGCACTTGGTTTAATTTTTGTGATGGCCAGTATATTATTCTTGTATTTTGGAAACGTGCGGTATTTTCATGCTCAATGGGCACTGCAGCATGGTAACTTTCCTGCAAGTAGAGGTGCTATTACGTCTGCTTCTTTTTGTATATTGTTTCTTTTTGTTGGCATGTTTACAGTGATGCTATTAGAATCAAAGTCAAGGTCATGATTTTCATTATTATTGTTGTGTATATTATTTATTTTGCTATACTTAAAAAAAAAAAAAAGAATATATGAGTAGTGGCAGTAGGAGTACTATAGAGAAAAAAGAAAAGAAAAGTTAGTTTATAAAATATTTTAATCCTCAAGGAGAAAAAGGCGGTGGAGCTGTTTTTGCTTATCTCCTTGATATATCCCTTCCCTTTTTCCCTCTTCCTTATTATTTGTATTATTTATTTATTGCTTTATGAGTTTGTCGTTTTTGACTTGCCTTTCTCATAAATAAAGTTTTAAAAAAAAAAGTGAGTGTAGGACAATTTTCTATTCTGCGAAACGCTCCCACTGGTTCAAGCATCATGTTTCATTCAAGTCCGGTGATTCATTATGCACTTTTCGGTACTTTGAGCAAAAAAAAAAAAAAGAGAAAATAATGCAGCCATTGAGCAAAAGCCCTACCGGACCCACAGATGTTAACAACCATTTTTCTTTTTTCTTTTTTTCACTTTTCTCTTTTCTTCTCTTATATATGAAATTATAATCTAACCAATCAAAATGACCGACTACAACACTCACTTTCACCCTGATGGACGTGAACAAAACGTTTTCTATGAAGAACAGCCGTTTGTACAAAATAAGAATATCCGCTCAATGCCACAAGGTAATGATAGATTGGCTGCATTAAGGGATCTGGGTGCTACTTTTAACGAAGGTCAGCATCGAGTGACAAAAATCGCAACCCCTACTGGTACACCGAAGTTGCCTACCTTTGTCGATGCTGGTCAAATAGAGGTAAAGTGACATATAAGGATCTTTGTATATAAACATTGGTTTTTAATTGAATATATTCAATGTAGAAAATGATACAGCAGAAACCTTTCCCTAGTGCTCTTTCTGCAAGTGGACGAGAGGACTTTGGAAGATTTGCCGAATGGCGTTGAAACTTTTGATAACCCCTTCTCTTTTTCCCTTTATTATTTGTTTATTTCCGTTGTGAGAAACCGTGTGAACACAGCCTTATCATATCAACATCGTCCTCTCTCTCTCCACTTTATCACTAGCTTGTTTTATTTTATCTCTCTTTTTTTTCTTGCTCTATTGTTTATTTTGTGAATAAAGTTTTTATTTTTAAATATATGGCAAACATTTAACTTTGTAATGAATTGAAGATGTGATACTCTGCCAATTCAATTTTAAAGCATGAAGCAAGTC
The DNA here is from genome assembly GCA_025399235.1 of Backusella circina FSU 941. Classification (NCBI taxonomy): domain Eukaryota; kingdom Fungi; phylum Mucoromycota; class Mucoromycetes; order Mucorales; family Backusellaceae; genus Backusella; species Backusella circina. The sequence goes on along the minus strand of MU622316.1, from coordinate 169,723 downwards.
ACACGCGTGTTTCTTTTTTTAAACAAAAATGAAAAATGCCCTGTTTTTTTGCGTCTTTCTTTTTTCACATAAAAAAAAAAAACGCCCAAAAAATGAATATTTTACCGCATAAAAGGTGACTTTCTCTATATTACACTCACATGTTTGTTTACTGATAATCATTTTTAGTTGGCATGTTTATAATAAAAAGAATATCGAAAAAGTACGAAAAGACGAAGACAAAGCTAAAGAAGAAGAGCGTGCAAAACAAGCAAGAGTCACCTTAGCAGTAAGTGAATAAAAGCACCCTTCTTCTGTCTGTACACTAAGCAAAGTATATAGGAAAGTGAAGCCAGACTTGCTATATTAAGAAAAAGAGCAGAAGAGCGACGCTTGACTTCAGAACCTGCAGTAAAGTATGAACATGTTAATCTATTTCAAGATGTAGAGAAGGCAACAAATGAGGAGCGAGATGCAGAAGAAAAGGAAAAGAATGATAAATGGGAACGACAGATAACAATGTATCTTGATAAAGATAAAGGTAAGTTTCAAATAGAAAGGTATTTTTTTTTTTTTTTTTTTTGTTAAAATTAGACATAAAAGATGATGCACCTTGGTATGCTGGTTCTAAAAGTTCAGATGATAAGTATCGTGATAAGCATGTAAAGAAGTTTCAATTTAAAGATGATCATAAAAAGTAGGTATAATTATAATAAAATTCATTATGTTTATTAATGTATACATTATAAAAAAAAAGACGAAAACGAGATCCTATAGATTTAAAAGAAGATCCATTGGCACTTGTTAATTCATTATTAAAAGATAAAGACAAGAAAAAGAAGAAATCAGATCATCATCATAGATCAAGGAAAGATACAAAGGAGCATAGGAGTAAAGAACATAAAAACAGCAGCAGCAGTAGTAGTAAAAAGGTATGTGCCATCAGACTGGTGTGCATTATTGCAAGCTATTTACGTTCAACATCTCTCCAGTCTTCATCGATTGAAGCGCTACGAGCACAAAGATTAGAAAGAGAGAGACAAGAAAGACAAAGAGTCAATGAGTTAATACTTGGTCACGATGCACCTCGGGAAGAGCAACAGGAGTCAAGAGGTTATCATTCACAGTTTAATCCAAATGAAACTAGACAAGCAAAAGAAAAACGCTACAAAAGATACTAAAAAGAGAGGACTATTATTGTACATACAAGAGGCAGTTCTAAATATATATATACACGTTAATTTATACCTGTCATCCTGGCATTATTTATTAAAGAGAGGGAGGGTCAATGGTAGACCAGTTGATTCAACAAGTTGTGTAATATCTTCAAGATAAATAGAAAAAGTCAAAAATGGAAATCAATTGTACTTTTTAATAAGATATGGATTAAACAATGAATAGCAACATATGATGATGATGATGATGATGATGATTCCATAATATGAAAGTATCCCTTTTTCTACTTTTATCAATGTATTCATAAATCTAAATATTTTAATATAAATTTACACATCTATTTTCAAGTTATTTGGTTCTATTTGGTAAAGGGATTTTTGATGTCAATGTGGTGTCTAAAGTAGATGCTTGTCCTAAATCATCATTCACAGTGGTTATATTAGAATCTGATATTGGATCTTGTCGTTCGTATATTTCTTGCACAAATTTTCTTCTCCCAATGTAACTTTATATTCTGGTTAATGTTGTCATTCTACCATGTTATTCACTCTCTCTCTCTCTCTCTCTTACCTTTTTGGATGCGGTCTACATAGAATGTAAAACATATTAAGTATCAGGTTACCATGGCCAAACATCTTGACTTCAATAGGCGCCTTTCCTACATCCGATTTAAGCTAATAACAATAATAAAATTAACTTTTTTTTTTTTTCGTGTTTCATATAGAATAAAAAGTTGGCATTTACCTGCTCATGTGTTGTCACACCTCGCATGATCAAATAACAGTGATATGCCGTCAAGCAACCTACAGGCACCAACAATAGGATACAGAACAAGGCGATAAAGAAACTAAGAGGTGCCTGACGTAACGCCTCTATAAACACACGATGGGTTTGCGAGAGACAGATGGAAATCACATGTGCAAGCGAAAACGAAACAACATAGATACAGAGCAGGGTACATGACATGATGAAAGTGAAAAAGGTACGATAGTTGCGTTTGCCTATGCAATTATTAAGCCAGATACAGTGGTGATCTTCATTTTCTATAAAATAATACATTAGCCATTCTTTCCATATATAACAAAATAAGAAAGAAAGCAGATACTTGCCTACACAATTATCACATTGTTTACAATGGCTTGCACGAGGTGGTCTATATATGCAACAGGTTTCACAATATTTTAACGGGATTTCGATTCCGTTGATAGTAACTTGTCTGGGTAATGGAAAATCAGCATCCTCCATAGTAGAATATTGGTCATAATACGAGTAAGAGGGATGGTCTTGTGTAGGTAGTATTCGATCCAAGTTGCGAGGTAAAATCTATTAAATATTATTAACCATCATGATGATGACATAACTATATATAGACTACTTTACACCTGGATCTGTCCATGACGTCTTTAACATGGATGCAAATGTAAGTAATACTAAGTAAGCGAATACAATAGGAACAGCTGGTGATATATGATGCCATAACCAAGGACATCTAAATAAAAAAAAAAAGGTTGTCAATGCATTATATACATATACACAATTCTTACTATATATGTATGATTTTACGTGAATATTAAAAACAATATTGAAGGAACAACAATTAAAAACAACGACAGGCCAAAAGCCCAAAACGCTCGACTGGTTAAAAGACGACCACCACAGAAAAACAGTGTTCTTCCTGGATAAACTTTATAATTGCGAACATTGGTTGTTCTTGTTAATTTCACAATGTTGTTTGTCAGAGGCTGCTTTGGTGTGATCAGAGGCGGAGTATGAAGGTCAAAATGCTCAAAGCTGTGATTAGCAGTGTCGTTATTGACGGGGAAAAATGCAAAAGGCACTGCATGGGATAATTTATGTTGTGACATGTTTATTATATATATTTACAAATGCAAGAAAAAAAAAAGGGGGGGTCGCTTAGTAATATTTACATGAAGAAGGGAAAAGGAAAAAAAGAGAGGAAAAAAAAAAAAAAAAGATGGAATTAAGCGAAAAAACAACAACAATAATCCACGTTTGTCTTTCTTAAACATCTTTCTCTCTTTCTCAACCAAAGGCTTTATTCTCCGTTTTTTTAACTGCCTTTTTTGGAAACGAAATTGTTTGTCAAAAAACGACCGTCACGAGATTTGTGAATTGAAAAATTTTTTGCCTTTCGTTTAAAAAGAGAGAGAGAACGCGAGAGAGTGTTTTTCCTTCTTTCCTTCTTGGCGATTATTTTTAATGAAATGGTAAGTTTATAGTCTTTTATTTATTAAAAAAAAAAAAGATGAAGTATAAAATGGGTGATGATGTTTTTAGCAAAATTTATTTTGTTGAATTTCTTCAAATGACCTACAATGATTCAAATTGACACCCTGAGCCCATTTTATATTTGAACTCTTTAACGCTTTATTTTATTTTATAAACAAAAGTAGATTTACTTATTATCTTTTATATTTTAGATCTTCCAAAGTATGTTACTATTTAAAATAATAAAAAAATAATTCATTTACATAAGCTATAAAGATAATATTCTCTTTTAACATGTTTTACTGCTACAAAGAGGAAGGGGGAAATGGTAGATTAATGTTATGATCTTTCAAAGGTCCTGAAAAGTGGTTGTTTGATTCTTTTCGAGCTTTATAATACTCTTCACCACCAAAACTATCAAAAGAGAGTTTTTTTTTTTTTTTTTAAGTCTTGAAGTTTTTCTAAAATAGTAAAAGGAAATGACTTTACCTCTTCCAGAGAAACTCTGTTAATAAATAATATACTTCTTGATTAGCACTGTGATAGCGAATGGAATGGCTACTATCCGGGAAGAACTGAACCTGATAATCGTGGACATTGGCTTGAACCAATTTATCCACTAAAACCGCAGAGTTTTGAAAATGAACTAATTTTACATCTCATGAGTTACTAGACAATTGGACATAGATAATAAAAATACCATTATCATCGCCCGTGCCATGTATCAAAAGGTACTTTGCGTGATGGAATCCCGTCATATTATTAATCGCACTCGTTTCGTATCCATGGGGATTCATTTCAGGTGTCAACATGTATCGTTCTGTATAGATGGTATCTATAATTAATAAACACATAAGTTTATCTGTCATTTTCTTATATTTAGCATTTAGATTTTTTTTTTTTTTACCATATAACCGCCAATCAGTGACAGGTGCAACTGCTAAACCTACACTAAAAACACCACTATCAGCCTCAATTACTTTGGTAGTTAAGAAACCACCATAAGACTACAACATAAAAGGGTTAACACAATTGATTGTAATATATTGTTATTATTACTATTACCCATCCCCAAATAGCAATGCGAGTAGAATCAACATAACCAAGGCTAGCCCAATGTCTATGTACCCATAAAAGCATTATATACATATAAAATAATATTTTCTTTTCTCTCTCTCTTTACCTTGCAGCATTAATTTGATCAGTAGCTTCTAATTGTCCAAGTCTTTTATGAACGACTGTTCTAAAATGCCTTCCTCGACGTCCACTCCCTCTACCATCCACCTGTTTTTTTTAAAAAAAAAAAAAAAAATAGATCAAAAAATATGTTTACCTCAGAAAAGTCATATGTCAAATTACCTTTACAACAATATAATCCAGTTTACTTGCCAAATAACTGCTCCAACTAAAATCATATTTATAAGAAACCATTTGGGAATCTGGCCCCCCATAGACATGAAATAACACTGGGTATTTCTTTGATGGATCGAAATCTGGAGGGAGTATCTCCATAGCATTGAACATAATTCCGTTCTTTTCAAACCTGACATATCTTGTCTTTGGAATAGCATAACCTGACAGTAGCTCTTTTATATCCTTGTTTTCCTCCAAAGGTTTTTGGAATAATCTATCACCAGCCTTTTTAATGACGGTTGTAGGGATATCTGGTCCTTCATTATAGAGGACATAATAGTCTCTTTTTGGGGAAAAATAGGCGTTATAGTAACCTGCTTTTGAGCATGTAAGGCATGTCTTTTGATTTTGGTTCGATAAATCGATTTTATGAAGATGCTGTTGCAGTGGTGATTGCTCAGTGGACATAAAATATCTATATATTTAAAACATGTTAATAAATATCGTAGAGTGTATGCGAAAAAAAAAAAAAAACATTTACACCCATTGTCGAAGCGCATCCAACACCACCGTTCCTTTCACCACCTCCCATGAACCATGTGTTAACCATTGCGTTTCCTCTCCATTCACTAACGCCAAATGCATATATCCATCATTATCTCTCACATCCAAATAGCCATCTTCCGTGGGTACCATGCTGGTGGGATCTACCCATGCACCATCGTTGGGTATGTATGTCCGGATGATCCTACTCTTAGGTTGGCCTGTACCAAAGGTAACGCGTCTTGTTACCTCCGTGGTCTGTACACGGTTGACCTCTTTAAATATCAAATCGCTGCTTGTTGTCGTCCAAATAACATCAGTAATGATCCGGTCATCAACACTGCTGTTTGTAACGAGAGTGGTACTGTCTGCTGATAATGAATAGACAAGAAGATGGACAAGTGGGTTAGGCGAGCCCGACTAATATACGCATATATATTTGTTAATAACATCTCTGGATTATGTACAAAAAATATATATCTCCCAACCTTTGGATACTTTATTGGTATTATCTCTGGATAACTATCATTTGTCGTTGTATACATCTCCAACTGATATGTTCGAACGGCAGTCTCATTCAATCTAAGATAGGCAATATAGGTCGAGTCTGGCGACCACCATAGCGTATAATCAGTCCCAAATACTTCTTCTTCATAGATCCAATCAGGTACACCGTTAAAGATGGTACTTGTGCCATCGAATGTGATTCTTTTATGAGTTATTAGATCAGTTATGAAGATATCATTTTCCAGGACATAGGCCTTGTGTATAAAAAGAAAAAGAGAGATAGAGAGAGAATCAATATGTAATTCTTTTACATATTTCAATATTTACCAACTGATGTCCTGTTGGACTCCAAGATACATAGGATAAGACGGGTTTTTTGGATTTATCTTGTTGATTTATTAATGGAAATAAAGATTTATTATTTAAATCATAAATGTAAGCGTCAAAGTGTGTCGAGTGTCTCCATTGCTATATCCATTTAAAAAATCAATAAATTTAATACATGGTATATGAAGAAACCTATACTTACACTTATCACATTGGTTTTGAGTAAGAGATAGCGCGCATCTTGTGAAAGCTCATACCAAGAAACATCTAAGTGATGACCTTGATCTGTTTGCTATCAACAGAAAATAAATAAATAAAGGGGTAAATATGGCAAGGAGACCATTTTTTTATATGACTTACTAGATCTGATGCTTTTACAAGTGTTTGGGTATCTTCATCTTCAACATGCTTTAGTAATATATCATGGGTTACAGGGTCTCTAATGGTATAAATACCATCTTTTTGGCCTTTTTTTTTTTTTTTTTTTATAAATATAAATGATTAATTTTATATACTGTTTTTTTATTATTACTCTAGTCTATATTCTACCATTCTTTAACCATTCTAGAGTTGGTTTCTTAAAATTAAATGAAGCATTATAAAGATCAGGGAGATCAATACGCTTTAATGTCGTATCTATTTTATTGATAGTATTTATTAAAAATGGAGTAATAATAACAGTAAGAATAATAAAACGTACCAGAAACAACTTGATTTATGGCACAAATCAACCACAACAAAAGAGAAAGAAAGAAGAAACGCATGCATATTTTCATTCATTCAGATTTTCTTTTTTAATTATTTAAAGCCATAGGTTAGGTTAAAAGTATTCCGAATAAGAGGTATTAAATGCATTCTTTTGATAAATCTCAATTATAAAATGGGGATCTTCAAAACTGTAATATGATTAAACTCATTCCAATATGTTTGTTTATATTTACAAATTAAAAGTATTATTTATTTTATCAAGATTATTATTGTTTATACAGATAGAAAGGGTGAAGTTTGACTTGTATACAACTTATAGGTTTACTGCCTTGATTCATCGTAAAGGTCTCTATATCTAAATCATACCAGATAATGAGTGTAAATTCCTTCTACCTTAATAATAATAATAAAGAAAAACCCCCTTATTTTTACCTTGATGTTCACCTATTTTACGTTCCTGCAAAATTGTCACCATAGAAATGACATCTACTATTGCTTTATCCATTCCAACCACTGTGACAATACCATAGATTTGTAAAGATCTATCAATCTATAATAACATTAGTAAATACGTGCTTCCCCTCTTCCCCTACATATATCTTTAATTTATTTTTACCCAGTCAATATATCTTTCATATCCATGTTCATACTGTTTCTTTACGTCATGACTTAAGCTCTGTCTTCTACTATCACTGGCTATATTGTCTAATCTATGTACAGGGTCGATGGCTGCCTCAATCGCAATAAAGGGGGACTCTTGCTCGAACTCATTTGGTGGTATCGCTGCTACTGGTACGGACTGTCTCCGTGTATCTCTCTTTTTCTTCGCACCCTCTTTACCCTTGTTTTTTCCAGCACTCCCATCATCCTCTTTTAACTTTTTGCCTGGTTTTTTCGCGGTATCCTTTGATTGGGGTTTTCTTACCACTTGTTTTCCTTTGTCTTTTGTTCCTTTTTTTTCACTCTCTACCGCAGTCGTTTCCTTCTTTGGTGGTGGTGGTGGTGGTGGTGGTTTCCTTGCATTTTTTTTATTGTTATTGCTACTGTGTGGTGATAACTTTGCTTCAAATGTAAATTCATGAGCCAAAGGGTTTAACATTATAAAGACATGTATAAAAAAAAAATGGTTTGTATTAAGATAAGGTGTGTGTGTAAATGAGAGAAAGATAAAGGTAAATAGAAAGAATGTCGGTGACCGGAAAATGTCTTCTCCGGACATGACCGGACAAAAGAGTATTACACAAAAATTAGGCTTTGGTGATAAATGCAAGTTTTATTATTATTTATTCCAAATACTCATTTCTTGTGCATCAGAAGATGAACATCATACTTCTTCTTCAAATGTTGATTAATTGAATCTTTTTTAAAAGTTATTCCAGGAAAAGCCTTTAGAAACACTTTATGCACACCTGCCAAACTTGTTTTTGGGTGCTTTCGGTGATGATTAATAAGGAATTTTGAATGTTCATCTGTGAATCTTTTGTTGAGATAATGCGTCTTTTTGACACAAGTATCATAAAATTCACGATGGTTTTTACGTAAATTATCAGCAAGCCCTTTGCTCGACCTTAGTTTGAGATAGGGAAACTTCTTATTCATGTGTTTATAGACATGCTCCATAATCATGTTTGGATTCTTTTCAAAGAGTTCTTGAACAAACTCAATATGCTGTGGATAGATCTTTCTTCCATGATATTTGCGCTCATCAACCGATGCGTTATAGACTTCGCTTAGGTGTTTAGCAATATGACTTTGGAGAGATGACTCGGTCACTACGAAGCCAGGAAATTTTTCACGAAGTCGATTAAGTATTTTGTATACAGGTAAGGAGGGTTCCGCCTTGATGACACTGGCAATAAACTCACTGTGTTGAGGGAATATCTTGCGGTTGTTTTCTCCGTTATATGACGCTGTGGTTTTGTATATATCTGCCATGTGTGTTTTAATATGTCGAGCCACACTGATTTCCTTGATCTTTAGGTCAGGAAACTGCTTTTCCAGTGCTTCATGCACTTCTCGTAGTTTCAACCCTCTGTCTTTTTTATATAGACCAGCTATAAACTCTGTATGTACGTCTTGAATTCGACGAATTGGATGGTAGTCAAGTGGTTTCGGAACTGGTATTTCTCCATTTGGATCAGCTTTGTATTTTCTGTAGTAAAACGACCCAGCGTGTTCTGGGATACCAGCTCTTCTTGCAGCTCCATTCACTGTGAAGAAGTCATTCTCAATGTAGCTGATGAATTCCTTTATTTCTTCGTACGTGTAGCGACGCCTTACCCACGTTTTGGTCTTGTTGATTCCTGGTAACATGATATGTTTTACTTGATCGTTTATGAATGGTATAAATGCTTTCTTACCACTGTTTTTGTTGAGAATAGTATCCACAACTTCCTCTTTATCTGGGTCTTCTGATTTGATTGATATGTTATCTATTCATGAAGTAGAGGCATTAGAACGCGTTCTATTTTATTATGCTCTTTATTATTTAAAAAGGTAGATAGGAAGATGTACCTACCTTCTTCTTCACTAGACATTTTAAATTACTAATAAGTATTATCACTGCTATTATTGGAGTGAGTAATAATATATTTGGCTATACTGAAAAAATGTGTGAAAGAAATAAATTAATACCGATTACACCATTATCTATTACATAGCTTTTTGAACCCAGAGAACAAACAATAAACAAAGATGACGACAGCACTGTATCTTTATAAAAAGAGGTAATAAGAAGATGAAGATGCAGGGTATATAAAAAGACAATCATTATACAAGCATTTATCTTATTGATTTAATAGAAAAAAGTGCTTTGAATTATCGTTTTTGTTCATGCTGAACTGAGTCAGTCTCAGCCAGTCAAAAGCCATTTCATTCAAGGAAATTTCAGTCACAATTCCTGCTTTTTTCCTTTTTTTTTTTTTTTCTAAATTTTTTATTTCAAACTAACTTTTAACAAATACTTGCATAAAATGGCTACCAAGACCAGAACCTCAGCTGGTAAATCTATATTAACACTGATCAAACACGAGATTTAAAGACTTTAAAACGTATTTTTGCACTCAAAGATAAGAAGAAAATAGACAAGAAGCCTGTAGAGAAGAAAGAGAAAAAGACCTCTGCCGCTTCCGAGATCGATGACATCTTTAGTAAAAAAAAGATCGAGACTGTAGAAAAGAAGGAACCTGTTTTATCCAAGAACGCAAAAAAGAAGGCCAAGAAGGAGGAAAAGAAGGTAGTAGAAGAAGAAGAAGAGGAGGACGAAAATAGCGTGGAAGAAGAAGAAGAGGAAGATAGTAAAAAAGTAGAGGAGGTTGTTTTTGCCGAGTTGGCAGCTGTCAAAAACTCAAAAACAAAGAAGAGACCCCTTCCACCACCTGCTGCTGATGAAGAGGATACATTTGGTGACTCTAGAGGCAAAAAGACAAGTATGTTTGCAATATATATTGGAGTTCATAAGAAAATTGTTATTTAATCAAAATATAACACCAAATTAGAGCGTACAACTGATGATGGATATCCGTTGTACGATGTTAAGGACTTGAATATTGGAAATGGCTTAGACACACCTGAATGTCCTTTTGATTGTCAATGTTGTAAGTCTTGTATTGATTTATAAATGAGAAATACAACTTGATTTTAATACGTTTTTTCTGTTATTAGGTTTCTAATAGCTTTTCTTTTTTTTTTCTTTTTTTTTTAAAAAAAAAAAAGTTGATTTTAATTTATATATGTATATATATAAGAGAATAATAAAAGGAATGTACAAAAATAATATATTGTTTTTAGAAGTACTCCCAAGCAGCGGTATTATAAGTCACTTCCATCTTTCTTCTAATATATGCAGGAATAGATTGGTTTAACCACATTCGTCTGATTTGTTCATATCGTTTCATGTTGAGATATTGAGGAGCACCACGTTTAAAGAATATATCAGCTTCTCCGTGAGAATCGAGATAAGGTGCACTCATAATGCTACCTCCTCCGTTATCGTGTAGTAATAAGACAAAGCACTCCTTAACAATCATATAAATACCGATTTCACCTCCACATCTACACATAGTAACGAAATTAATCATCAAATATCCTATTTATCCAAAAAAAAAAAAATACTTACGTCTTCATGTGCAAATTACACTCTCCTCGGCCATCCTCGGTACAACAAAATCGACGGGCACATACAAATTGACCACAAATCAAGCAAACAGCAGAGTGTTCAGGTACCGTCTTACACTTTAAACATGCGCGCTTGGAACTTTCATCCAGAAGTTGATCCAATCGATATGGTAATGTTACCATCTTGAACCGTGTAGGGAGGTTCAATATCAATGGTTTGAGCACTGCCTTCTCGGGCTCAATGATACTGTTTGATAATGAATACTGCTTATAGTCTTTACACCAGTCAGTAATGAGATCGCGATCAGTCGATTCAAGTTCAAACAATGTTTCAGGATTGGGCAAACGAAGCGTTTCTAGCAAGCGTTCATATTCACCCACCTCATCAAAGTCCTCATTTCCAGGATTTTGAGGGATAAAACCATGGTACACCACCATGAATAAGAGGGACTTTCGAAGGAAAGGTAATGTAAACATGCGAACAATTGAAGTGAGTGCACCAGGACTAACTATATTAAAGAATCGTTCGACCTTATCCGCGGCCATGCCCACTAGACCCATGATATGTAAAACAAATTTCTGAGTGATGGCGTCGGTTGATGGCAAACTTTGTTGTTTTGAGTTTAATTCAAATATTTCCTTGTTCAAGATGTCATTTTGCTGGGTAAAGTCTTGATCGGAAATCCTTTGGACAATCGAAATGATGGTTTTTGTGATGTCAGCAAGATATAAAGCACGTAATATATGGTGAATTTGTAGTGCTGGATAATCAGACGTACAAAATCCAATTCGCACCAGTGCTTCAAACGCATCATCCATTAACAATGGCTTGAGGTTAAATATAGAAAATCCCAAGTCGCTGGATTCATAAGGTATTAGCTGATCTAATGCTTCCAGAGCCAGGCTCTCCTTGACCAAAAACTTGATGGCGTCCCAGTTGGAGGTCATGACCTTGGGAATCAGATCGTAAGTCATACCAAGGATTTTCAAAAGCGTCTGTGATGTACTTGATACATCGTCAATAAAAGTACCAGTGTGCTCTATTGTGAGATCTCGTGCACGTGTACCTTCAATACCACGCTGAGCAATCTCAAAATCGGAGATGGTGTAGGCGTACAGTCGATACATGTCCGAGATGGCTTTACCAACGCTAAAATCTGTGTCATTAAAAAGAATGTCTGCGTGTGCAGTACCTGTCGTTTTGTATATAATGTTGATCAATTGGTTATAAAAATGCTTCAGTTTTTCGGGGTCATTGATGGTCATATTGGGGTCTGTGTTTACAAAAGGTGCATCTTCCACTTGTCCACCATCCTCACCATCGAATTTGCTCTTAAGACTAACAGAAACACCCTTAGCAGCCTTGATGATGTCTTGGTATTCGGTAGTAGGAACTGTAACACCAGGATACACTTCCTTCTTACCCTTCCACACAATTGGTAAAAGTATATTTCCAAGTGCTTTACACAAAGGACACAAAAAGCGGTTTTTGATTGTAGGTGAGATAGAGGCAGCTCTACGAAGCTCGTTTATTAATTGATTATCCACCGATTCCTGATACGTTCTGAAGCATTCGGCGTGCATTAAGTGACCGCAAGTTGAAATGTCCATACCGACGCTATGTGCCTCTGTAGAATAGCCACAGAAAGGTGATTGATTTTCGTTGTTTTGTATTCTCCAAGGATTTTCTTCACCACTTGTTTTTAATATATCAGCAAAGATCTCATTATCGTTCAAGGGGACTGTTCTTTGAATGTTTGATTTCTGAATAAAACCGAGCATACCGTAAAGTTTAGTGCTATCCAAGTCCTCCTGGCATACAATACAGCTATCTACTGGGAAATGGCATTTGCGGACAATCTCTACATCATTGTCTTCACCAACCTGCATATTCTCGCTTATACCAGATGCGTTTTGATAATCCATCTCTTCATCTTCATCCTTACTTTCGTCATCATTATCTTCTGTGTATAGACCTTGGTGTGATTCCATAAACTTGGCCTGGGCATTTGCAAATTGTGACATGATGTTTGCCTGACGAGCCTTGGCAGCTGCCTTCTTGCGCTCGTATTCAGAAAGCTCAGCATCTGAATTTTCAGCTGAGGTTGCAGTACTCTGCATTCTGTCTTGTCTCCATTCATCAATACGTCGCTTAACTGCATCTGAACCATAATAGTGGATTTTTTCTAGAATAAAATTCAGGCGTTTATGTACATGTGCCATCTGGGGATCATCAATACAGCGAATAAGGACGGTTAAGAGAGTAGCCTTTCCTCTTTCAAGCTCATTGACCTGAATAGAGTATGCATCGTTGACGGCATGGTCGATGAAAGTAGTAATAGGCTCTACCATTAAATCTTCGCGGTGCTTGCCCTTGACATTCATGTTCATTGCCTCGTTTGCTGTACTATTGGGGTCAGTCACTGCCAATAGACAAAGATAGACGGCTTCGTCCAGAATGGTGTCGCTCTTCACTTGGTCTGACATCTTGTAATTCCAGATAGAATAGAGCACCATCTGACACAAAACGTGCGAATGTAAGAAGGAGCCGAGTTCCTTAAAGGGACTAGTTTTGATGGGGCTAGTCTTTGGTACATATACGAATTCATCCTTCTGAGCCAATTTTAGCGAAGGATCCAATTGGTTAGCACGACGTTTTAAAACATCACATGCCTCTTCATGTTGATTACGAGAATAATGCCAAAAGTAAGGGTTAAGTTCATCCAAATATTCTGGCTTAAGCTCATACAGTCCCTTGTCATCCAAGCCATCCGGTGGTCTAAACGTAGCCATTGCGCTTAATTGTATTTCAAAAGATTCATGCTCGTTTAAGCTTTCAGGGATCAACTTAAGCAACTCTGAGTAGGCCATGTTGTTGATAGCAAGGTACTGTACAATAGAACGGTGGATCTTCTGTTCTGGTGTAGAGCCTGATGCATTAGCATGTTCTGTAGCACACATGATGAGTAGATGTAACAATTCTTCAACCATAAAGATCTTTTGCGAATTATCATAAGTACTGTGACCCTTGGCAGGCTTACCATTGAACCAATCCAATAGTTGGTATCGGTCAATTAGAGTCAAAAGTAATTGGTTACAATCACAAACAATGAGACCAACTTGAATTAAATATATATCGTTATCTAATGTATTCTCTCGGATAGCAATCTCTCTATATGTATTTGACTGAATTGAATCTTGTTAGCTATCACTATACTACTTTATAACATTTGTTAATGATCTTACTTGATTACGAATACTAAATCCATTTCTAACCCAAACACCACAGTTAATTTGAGATAACATTGATAATGTACGAATAGGATACTCTAATACCATCAAGAACATAGCATGGTCCTTTGTTGCGAATGCGTCATGTACCATTTGCTTAAATCCACCTACCCATCCAAGCTCATTCAATAAATTGTCATTTAAAAGATGAATATTTTCAAACAGTTCGGATAACAACCAGTGGTAAGGATGATGGAATGATGTGTAATCAGAAGCAATATTATAGTCTACAATTTGATAGCTGCCTGCTACAGATGAAGTAACGGTATGGAATGTCTGGCGGGATATACCTTTAATGATCGCAGACCTATCAGGCTCATCCTCTTTTGTTAACAAGTGTGGATCCCAGTCCACAATAGCCTTTAGAATACGATAAATGGCACGGCATAAATTGCGTGCTGCTTCAATCTCAGAAACACCTCCTTCTGGTTGACCAAAATCAAAACATCCAGCAAACTGTCGACATAATTTGGAGATCTGTAATGTCATGTTGAAAGCATTCACCCAGGAATTTGCCTCAAACTCTACATGTGTGTTTACTTTGCGTCTGAGAGGATCCATGGCCTGAAACTGGAATATCAAGTCGATAAAATGGCGTAGATAAAGTGGACTTTCCGCTATTTCAAGTTTAACTTGCTCGGTATTCATGATGTAACGTAAATCAAAGAAGGTATACACATAGCGATGACGTGAAATGGCCCTTGATGAACAATCGACTTGGACATTTTCATAAAGTTCGGGCAATACCATATACATGTGGTCTGTTAAAAAAAAGTTGGACAATATTGAACAAACAATACTAAAAAACTTGAAATCCTTTACGAGCATTGAAGCTACCGTAGGTACAGTCAAAAGTTGAACTGACAATGTGCTAATAGAGTTTTCAGGTTCTCTGTCCTTGAAGAAAAAGGCATCTACAAGTTCAGGATAGTTACGAACAAAGCGTGTACCAATGATGGGTCTATAGTCAAAGTTGGACACGAATGTCCCAATCAACAGGTCTTTGATGTCGACACGAGCAGTCTTCCATAAACGTAAATCAAATTGTAATAGATAATCCAATCTGACCTTTCGTCTAAACTCCTTTTTAAGTTGGTGATTGATTTGAAGAGAGGAAGAATCTGACTGAACAGGTATGCCCAGGTCTTTCACAATCTCTCGCTCGGTTTTTTCGACCTTCTCTACATGAGCCAACCAGCCATCTAAATCCCAATCTATATCCAAGATATCCCGCATTCTGTAAGTCTTATTAGAAGTAGGTTGTGATGAGGCTGATAATCGTCGTCGTTTTAAAGCGTCTGATGAACGTTCTGGTACATCTGAATGTAAGACAGGTAGAGTAAAGTGACTACGTGTCTCCATTACATGGTCGCTCGATTGTTCAATTTGCATATCCTCCGTTGCATCCTCGTATTCCTCATCACCTGATGATTCTACTGTTTCGTCTATTTCTTCATCATCCAACATGATTTCACCATCAAAATCGATTAATTCCTCATCTTCGCCCAACTCTGCCAATGCCTCCATTTCAGTAAATCCATCATCGGTACCAGAGTCTTCATCATCGAAATCATCATCCTCATCATCTCCCATACGATGTCTTCTATAACGAGTAGACAGCCATGCAAGATCGGGTGTTAGCGCCCAGTCTGCTGCCAATACCTGACATATAATATCGCGGATAACGCAGTTTCCGGCTGTTACATTACTGAAGAATCGATATTTTCCACTGATAAGTTCTTTTAACCAATCAAGTAGTAAGCCTGATATATCCTCTCTAATTGTCTTTTGGACCGAACAAACAGTTACTGCGAGACCAATTCGGTTCACCGTATTCGCAGCAATGATGAGCTCATCGATGTTCTTTGAGACTTTTAACACAAAACGACCATAAAGATCAACACGTTTTGCAGCGTTATCGGCTTCGTCTTCAGTGCAACCAATCGCTGCTTGAACCACTGCAATCACCTCATCGAAAGAATGTTTTTCGTCATTCCACAATACACAAGCGTATAGCTGTTCCTCTTCGACAAAAGGTAATCCAAGAGCCTCATGAGAATCGATACAATCCTGTCTGATGTCTTGAGCCGAGCTAATTGTAAAGAGTTCTTCAGGTGACGTGGCAAATGTTTCAATCATGTAATCAAACACGACAGCAACAGTTTCGCGAATAGAATCAATCAACTGCGGCGGTACAGATGAGAGGGGTTCTGTTGACTGCTCGGGTGAGTCATGGGTAGACTCGGTTCCTAGAGAGTGAATCGTACATTGAAGTGGTATTTTCCATGCTTCGGGATCGCCACAATCACAGCAACCACCGGCGCCTTTACTAATCCAAATCTTCACGTCATGACCTTCATGGTTACTTGCATGAAAGCATTTCGAGCACATTACGCAGGTGTCATCAAGACCACAATTTCTAAAAAAAAAAAAAAAAAAAAAAAAAAAAAAAAGCATTTTTTTTTTAAACATTTTACTGCCTTGAGTTGATATATTTAAGTTTACTTTTACCTGCAACGATAGACGCTCTCACCCTTCTTAAACAAGTGACCACACTGCTTTCCTCTTTCAGTTTCAAAATACTCGGGTTCTTCTTGGTCACTATCACTCTTCAATAAACGATACTTTTTTAAGAGCTGAGTCAAGTTCTCTTCCGACTCGCTAAAAAAGTACTTTTGCTGTAACTCGAGATCGTTGCTCCACAAAGACCGATAACAGTTGGTAAGTACGAGTTCTTTATCTTCGGCGCTTAAGTGGGCTCCAAATAGAAGTGGCGCCTCGTTTAGGAATGTTTTTAACCGAGCTGGCGAAATCAAGTCCTGCAACGGCTGTTTTGACATGACAAACTTTTATTTATTCTTGCAAAAAAAAAAAAGAGAGAGAAAAGAAAAAATATTATTGAAAATGCCTGCTTAAAGCGGTATTTAAAAAGATTTTCAAAAGACGTCAGAGTGAGTGAAAAAAGAGTGAAAAAATTCAACTCCAATGGACCTTTTGAAACTTTGCGATTTGGTCTCGTATCCAAAACATAGCATAATGCAACTGTCATTAAATATGAGCATCTTAATCTATTTTATCGCGTTATTCCATGTATATCGACGATGAAAACATAGCAACATGTGTATAAGCTTGTTTTCATAGATTGTTCCTGAAGCTTACAAAGTATCATCTGAGAAATGAAAACTAGTGGCTTTTAGGCCTTTTAAACGAGCAAAAGGCCAAGAGTTAAAGCGAGCAGTATAATCTGCTCGTGTTACAATGTGCTACGAAAGGTTTGATTTACTTAGTTTTTTTTTTCCCAGGCTAACATTACACATATATGAAGAAACGTTTAAAACGAATAATTATTAATGTTATAGAAGCAAGAGATTCTGATAAAAAATAGTTAATATTAAGCCTAACAAAGGGGAAATGAATGAATAAAAGCATTATATTAGAAAACAATCCAGGAAAATCAGTCTCTATTCCAAAATAACTTTATAAAAAATATACTGATGAAAAGTAGAATAGATTATTCCGAGAATAGTGGTTTGTTCTCTCTGCTTATCGCTGAGTGCTGGTATTATGAGAGTGGGTATTTGGTTCCATAAGAAATATACAAAAATGAAGTTACCAAGAAGAGAAATGAAGAAAAAAGTATACAAAATAGGCCAATCGTTCACTTAAACAATATATCTTTTAAGGAAAATTTATGTATTTCGCTATTGAAAGTCAATTTCATCATCCATACCTTTTTTTTTTTATTAAATGAATCTTCCAATTGATGAAACTAACCAAATAACTATTGGTTAAATAATAAATGATTTGTAATTGCTGTTTAGCTCAAGTGAAGATATCTTTGATCATTTCTATGTGCATGATATTTCCAATTACAGAATATTAATTTTGATACCCAAGTGCAGCTCAAGTGAAAACATTGATAATGTATTTCCTAACGATTGCGCAATCATACTGGGTGACTGGATAATCGACACGGACTGCCATCATTTCAATGATCCTATTGCTACTACACAAAAAATGTCAAAGATCCAACGTACTTACGATAATACTCACTGTGAATACGCTTCACAGATAATGACCTCACATCTATGTGGCTATTAAGAACACTCGTTTTGGATTTTCATCAAATGAAAAATATGCCAGTTTTAAAAGAACTCACCCTTCATACACCACACCTAAGCATAGCAGATATGAAAGTCTAACATAATAATTTATCATCAATTCAAATACTAGTGTTAGAACGTTTAACGATCTGTGATAGTGAAATGCCGCTAAATATCAGACCAATAACTGCCCTCACACATATCGATCATGATATCGGAGTAATTGACGAAATCGTATCTCCAGCCAGATGGTATCAGTATGTGACTGAAAAGTACATAAATATAACTGATTGGGGTTTTGCTGATGGGCCATTATTTGGAATAGATAAAACGGATATCTTGTATGAAAATGAACTCTTTCAATTCTTGAAACTCGTTGGGTCACCCGGTATAAATATTTTTTGAGATCCTAGATAAAAGAGACACGCGAATAGAAAGTTTTGACATGGTTCATTGTCAAGGAGGTATGGTACTTCAAAATCTTGTAAGATCCAACTAGGATCAGAACGTCAAAAAACTATCTTTAGATCATACAAACATCGGCTCAATTCATCACTTTCAAAACTTAATATCACTCACCAAATTGGAATTGTACAATACTGATTACTATTTTGACCACATAATCAACCAATTGTTTGAATATATTACCTGATGTCATAAGAAATTTCTTAATCTATAATCGTTATTTCGCAGTTGATCCAGCTCATTGTAACTCTAGTTCCATCGAAGACTTAAAAATCAGTTGTTATTCCCTCACAAGAGAAATTGCTGTTATAGTTTCGTCTTGTTTCCCCACGTTGATTCACTTGGTCCTTTTCGGTGCTGTAGAATGTGACCTAAATGCAACACTACAAAGCCAGTCTTTAGAGTCTCTCACTTTCAAATCAAAGCATCTAGCAATTCATGGTTTTTTCTCCAAGTGTTCAGCTCTAATCGAGCCTCGATATTATCTATTGGAGGATGGAAAGAAAGTTTGGGTGGAGTATAAAGGTCTGCAAAAAAGACCAACCTTGCCAGTTGTATTACCCACTAATAAAACACTGGCATTCATCATGGAAAAGATTAGGTTGCTTTCATGAGTGTATGCTTTATCAAAAAGAATGTTATATATATTCATATTAAATGGTAGAAAGAGTTGATTGTCAATGTGATTATATATAGAGATAACTTTAAACAAAAGATATATCATTTGGATTTTTGAATATTCGAATGAGATTGTTTTAATATCATACTATTTTACTTTTCTTTTTTATAGGTTTAAAGTAGAAACTCATGATGGAAACTAATGATTAAAAATTTGTACTGTCTTTTTCAAGAAAATGAGAAAAAGTTTCAAATTATTAAGAAATGAAGAATAGTTAATGAGATAAGGTTGATGACAAGAAAATTGACTAAAAAGGGAGACTAAGGTGAGAAGACTAAAGGGGGATAAGTTCATGATCCAACCCAATGAATAATGACACAAGGGAATATGTTTAAGCGTCTAAATAGATCCCATCTATCGTCAACTTCCTTCTGATTCATGGCATTGATGGATTATCTTTATTTATACAATTATTATTGTTTCCTCAGCTATTCTCTTCACTTTTTTCAACTGCTGTTATATTTTTTTCTCAACATCTTGAAATAAGCAGTAGTTGAATAGTAACAAAAAATTAGATTGTGCCTTGAATTAAACTTTCCATTTAACTCAGATTACCGAGTTTTCACAAATGTTACAAAGCAACTCCTTATTCTAAGTGTTCCAGTAAACAAACAAACAAACAAACAAATAAGGTTTTTATAAATTCCATCATGTAAATTTTGGCATGTTAAAAACAAAAGGGAAAAACCGGGAAAACAAGTATCAAAAGACCAACATTTTCTTCTTGACGTGCTTTTGATTTGGCATCTGATTTGTTTTTTTTTTGTTTTTTTTTTATTAGCACTTCATTTGAAGCGCCAGAATAATTTCTATGTGTTGTTAAGCATGACTTTATAAAAAACTAAAATGTATCATTTAAAATATTTACTTAATTTGGTTTTCTATGGCGTGCTTCTATTGACAAAATGGATCATGTCAGCTTCATTTAAAGAATGGACAACAGCGAAAACAGAAAATCATGATCTTATTCTGCATTACTTTTCTTATGTATGGTGCAAGTCTAATGAATCATTTGAACAAATACCTGAGCATTGAATCACATCATTTAACTTTATAATATGACTCTATTATATCTTATTCGATTCTATTGTGTTAATTTTAAACATTCTTCAGGATTCAGAAGGTCTGTTTAAGCACTGTAGGTAAAAGCTTACTCATAGCGCCGCTACATCTCAAAAAATAGTCACGTGTGTAATACGTCATCAAGCGGACTCCAGGGCCAACGCTGTGGGGGGCGATATTTTGTAAATCCGGGGCACATCGGTTTACTCTGCTCTATACCAACTCCCCACTCTTTAAACATGGCATCACGATTAGTTAGATTTCCTCGCCAATTACTTGCAGGTACATTTGAAAGACACTCATTTGAATCAACTATTACAAAAAAACTTGATCTAATTGTATATAAATTGAAAAGCTAAGCCTGTTTTTCGCACAACCGCTACTCGTGCGTTCTCAACAACTTCTGTCAAGTGTCAGGGTAAAAAAAAAAGGAGAAGGATATAATAATAAAAGGAGAAAAACAGAGACTAATTAGAATGTGGATTTTAATTCAAAATGACAGAGAAAGAATTGGCTAAAGTAAGTGCCGATCCTGAATTCAAGTCTGGCAATGAAGAGCTTCACGAATATGGAAAGTACCTCACCTCAGTCCTTCCCAAATTCATTCAACAATACAGTGTTTATAAAGATGAGTTGACCCTTTTCGCTGCACCTTCTGGACTTTACCAAGTTATGCACTTTTTACGTGATCACACCAATTCTCAGTTCAAACTTCTTATGGATGTCACCGGTGTTGATTTCCCTTCTCGTAAGAATAGATTCGAAGTTGTTTACAACATGTTGAGTATGAAGTACAATGCCCGTATTCGTGTTAAGACTTATGCCAGTGAAACTTCACCCGTTCCCTCCATCGTTCCTCTCTTCAATGCTGCCAATTGGCAGGAACGTGAAACTTATGATATGTTTGGTGTCTTTTTCACTGGACATCCTGATCTTAGACGTATCTTGACAGATTACGGTTTCGAAGGCCATCCTTTGAGAAAGGATTTCCCTCTTACTGGTTATGTAGAAGTGCGTTATGATGAAGAGAAGAAACGTGTTGTTGCTGAACCTGTTGAGTTGGCACAGGCCTTTAGAAACTTTGAAGGCGCTCTTTCACCTTGGGAACAAAATGGTAAGTAACAAAAGTACAATGGAAATGTTGGAAATCTCTTCTAATAACCATGCTAAACTTATAAAAGGTCTCGGACGTGATGACACTCCCAAGCAAGTCGAAGAAGAGAAGAAATAGAAATCTAAAATCAAAAAAAGAACAAAAAAAGAAAATTCGATATTATATATAATGATCATTTATTAAAATGGTAGTTTCTCTACAAATACTTTCCTTTTCTTTACTGTTTGTATAACAAATGCGCTGTTTAGAGAAAGAAAGGAAAAAAAAAAAAACAGTCTCTATATAAAGTTTGATTTTTCCGCCCTGAATTTTATTATCTCCTTTTTCTCTATTTTTCATTTATTATATTTATCAACATAATCTTTCCTTCTTTTTCCTCTCTTTTCTTTTTCTCTGTTATACTCACACTTTATTTATTGCCATGGCAACCGCAAGACCCTGGACATTAGAACAAGATGCAGGTACATTTGATGAATTATGAAGGAACAAAGAAAAAAAAAAGTAGCAAATGTTGGAAATGTCGAAATAAGCCTAAACAAATTATATTTACTTTTAAAGCAAATATGTTGAATAGTAGCAATTTAGATGAAACACTACAAAATAAGTTTATTTCAACACATCCACTCATCCTGATTGGAACTGCAGTTACCATTTTATTAATAGTCACCATAGCATACAGATGCTATCGAGTCAGGCAGCGATGTGACTGCTGTGATGAAGAAGATGATGAAGAAAGACAAACACTACTACCGCATGGCTCTGGTTTTAGCTGTCTTAGAAAAACTTCTACGTATTATCAATGGAACCAAACGCCACCCTCTTGTCAGAGATCCCCGATCAGTCCCGAAAAATCATGGGAACACAGAAGATCAGCACTTTTAAAAAAATATGCTGCTGTGCAAGATACAGATTAGAAGAGTGTTTTTTTTTTAATATTGAATAGTAATAATAGTAATAATAGTAACAAGAAAAAAAAGTCAACAAAGCATACATATATATTAAAAGCATATATTTTCATTCTAAGCGAAGTGAAAAAAAAAAGGAGTTCAAGAAAAATAAAACACGAATATAGGCGTATGTACAGAGCATATAAAAAAAAAGAAAAAGAAAAATGGATAGCAATTCATGTGTGTGTAAGGCATATTAAGGTGCACTAATTGCCTTGTCTTCCAAATCACTCAAAATATTGTAATTATTTTTATCACACTGAGCTGTTTTTCGTTTCGCAGATTGTAGAGCCTTTTCTTTCATTTCTTGTCGTTCTGCTATTAGTCTTTGGTGAAGCTGTAGCTGCTCTTGTAACTTTAAGAGTTGCTCCTGTTGTGCCTTATGAACCAATAATGCCTTTCTAGCGCTAGCTTGAGCCCCTTCAAAAGAGCTGGTACTACTGTGGCTAGCATTACTGCTCAGGCTATTATTTCTACTGCTAAAACTGCCACCACCACTACTGCTACTGCTGCTACTGCTGCTATAGACACTACTTGGAGCCCTAGGAATATCCAATGGTTCTACAGAAGGTTTTAATGGAATAGGGTGTATAGTGATAGGTGACTTTGGTGTGATAGGTTTTTCTAGAGATGATGTCAGTGCCTCCTGCTCTGTATTTTCTGTATTTGGATGACTGGAATGGGTGGTCATACGACCTTCAACTTGAGCTCGTACTTGCAGAGAATGGAGCTTTTCTCTTAGTCCATTGTTGCGTTTCTCTAGATGATGGATAAAATCCACCGCTTTAAATAATATAATACTCTTGGAGTTGTTTACATTTTTAAGTGTAGGTACAAGTTCTGTAAGGTCTTTGAAGCCGTTTCGGATGGTGCATCTTCTCTTTTGTTCCGATGCAATATGGTTAGCTCGTTTTTCATCCTCTGTAAGCAACTCTTTGGTACTGCGAATCTTCTTTACAGGTTTTACTTCTACTATCGCATCTGGAGGCCTCTTGCTGCTTGCTCGTACATAAGGTGTAGTGACTTGGTCACTTTTTAAAAGGTATATAGATTGAGGGGTATCTTGAGAGTGACTTGGTGTCGTGTCTTTATTGCTATTGGAGGGTGAGGGTATCACGGGATGCACTGGTGAGAGCGACGTCAATTTGTTTGGAAGAGATGCCATCACATTCATTCTGGCAAGTCGTTTTTGTTCATCCAACGATTGTAGAATTGAGCTTTGTCTACTTTCTTCCTCTTTTTCTTCTTGCCCATTAGATGAACTTAGCGAATAAAAATCGTTTAATTGATCATTATCCAAATCCATAAAAAATGTATCCAGAAAACTTGAAAAAGTCTTTTGATCATTCTCATCAAGAACTGCTGTAGGTGGAAATGATGGTGGCTCCTGGAGGAATGGATCCGGTGCTGATGGGAATACATCGCTATTTAAAGGGATTGAAACATCCGGACCCATACCGAAGCTAAATTTAAAATCTATAAAGTAAAGAAAAAGATAAATAAGACAAGAAAAGCATTGACAGTTAAATATCCGTTTACCCTCAAAAGGAACAGGTTCTTCTATAGTATCATTCAAATCGCTCTTGCTGTTGGAGGAAAATAACCATTCTGAATCGATTGGTGTGGTTAAAGAATTAAAATCCATGATAGTACACTAATAAAACTAGAAATTATAAAGTTCTTTATATACAAAAATGAATAATAAATAATTATTAAAAGAGAAGAAAAAGAAAAAGTAATGAAAAGTCGAAATGGAAAGTATTAGTATTTCATATGTTTGAGACCCCACGTTCTCCACTTTTTTAAAAAAAAACAAAAAAAAATTAAGGTTACACATCTACTAGTTGCTTTATCACATGCAAAAACACTGTCTTCCTTAAAAGGACACATTTGTTTTATTGACCTCTTCCAATGAATCTGCACATCTTAATTTTTGAACTCAGTAGGGTGGTCGATCAACAATTGCAGCACATAGTTATTATCATCAAGACATATAAATCTAATCTACGAGTTAAATGTTTAATTTTATTACCCCCCCCCCTTCTTTATTTATATACATAATTATATTAAGAATGATGTTTTTTGTAAATTTCTATACGTGTAAGAAAGGTTGTCTTTTCCATCAATCATAGCTTAAGCAAGGGTCACTAAATAACCGTGAGAAACGGCATACTCAGGGTAGTTATCAATTGTACATTTACTTTAGCTTTTTTCAATATTTCCGTCTACACGTTTTGATAAAAACAAATCTACTGATTTTAAGAGTAAAAAAAAGATGTCTTATATAATCGAAATGTCAACATAAATAACTTCGGTTATTTAGTAAATAAACCGAGAAACCACAAGTTCTTAAACATATAGTAGTAATCCACTTTATTAGCACAACTACATCATGTTTGATATTTGAAACCGTTTATATAAGCAGACAAATCGATTAGTGACAACTACATTATGGTAAATCTAACACATTTCTGTGAAATGTTCTTGTCTATGCTGGTTCATATAAGATATTATGTCCATGAAGCATCAGTTAAAATAGTAATTACTTAAACCTGCCAAAAACCTAAAGCTGGAATCGGTCCTGGTATCCGATTGAAATTAAGCCAATTTCTATTATAATTTTTGATATAAAAAAAAAAAGAGATAACAATTTAAATTAACATGACTGAATAAAAAAAACACACACACGATAGATAGGATGTATTATTTTATTAAGTTCAATATTAAGGAAACTATGCATGTTACTAATTGGCCTCATTCTACCTTATGATGGATTATCTTCCAAAAATAGGCTCAAGTGCCTCTGATGAAAAGACAAAACACAATATGTATTGCTCTTAAAGGAGAAAAAAAAGGTTAACCGCATTGGATCAAGACGTCCTACAAATATCTCAAATAAGGGAGATCTCTTGATCATAAAATGCATCAAACAAGTTAATAACAGTGGTGGTATAAAGTCAGCTGGATAACTCATGTGTATATATATTCACCAACCAATTCTTATTAATGATTAATACAGTAATAAGAATTCTGTTTTATTATTGGAACGTCTTTATTAAAACAAACTTTATCATGTCAGTTCAAGACGCTCAACAGCCAAATGGTGATCATAAATTGGGTTATATGTAGCTCTTTTTTTTTTTTTGGTTAATTTATCATGACTTCTATTTTGGCTATTTTGAGACAATTGAATAACTATTTTTTAACTAATTAAGGTATCATTTAAAAAAAAAATTCAATGTTTATTTGTATTTGTGCCATTTTTTTTTTTGTTAGGATCCATAAGTAACGTAACATTCAGAAATAGAATATCTACAAACGAGATGAAGATAAGGAAGCAATAGCATTTCGTGATACGTGGAGAGAGATGGCCTCAATGGTAGCCATGGGGTTTACACCGCATGCAGTTGGGAAAACAGAGCCATCAGCAACATACAAGTTCTTGATCTCCCAAGTTTCACCAGTAGGCTTTACTGCTGATGTTTTTGGTGAAGTACCCATTCGACTATTTTTTTAAAACGATTAATAAAAAAATAAAAAAAAATAATTATCATTATTAAGTAAGAGTAATCTTACCATGAGCCAAGTTGATGTACAGAAACCAAAGGAGAGCTAACGGACAAAATACCTTGCTTGTGGAAAGATGTCAACCATTTCAGGAAGCGAGGATTATCAGCTCTAGACTCTTCGTCCTTTCTGAAAGCGAAAGGTGGAATACCAGCAACGTTGATGTAAAGTTCACGAGCACCTGAAGCAGCAAAAATCTTCATATTTCGTTCGATACAAGTTACCAAGGACTTTTCATCGTGCTTTGATAAGGAATAGTTGATGGAGAGGTTCTGTTTAGCATCATAACACACACTTCCGGAATCTCTGTCACGAACAATGTTGAGCAAGCTTACAGCATTGTTTCTACGCAACATAAGCTCCTTATGCTTGGCTGCACCCAACCAAGGGATTTGGCTAGCATATGAACCTGGAAGTAAAAGTGATTCCTCAATCTTGGCACCGTATTTATCGCCGTGACAGTCATCAGAAGCGTTGCAGACGCTGTCAATAAGAGAACCACGGGTTTGATAAATTTCTTCGTCATAAAATCCAAAGCAAATAGAAAGGGGGTGGAGACGGAGATGCTTTCCAATGTTGGGGTTCTTTAACCCGCTATTTTGCAAGGTACCAGGTGTGTGTAAGGATCCAGCAGAAACAACTACCAATTTTGCGTTTAAAACAATCTTCTTTTTGCCATGGACGACACATTCAACCCCTGAAGCTTTTCCATCCTTGGAAAGTACGCGAATAACACGGGTCTGATCCAAAAACTTGGCGCCATTATCCCATGCATCTTGATGCCATGTATTGGTTGTTCCATTCTTTATGCCAGACTTACAGCCAATGATACATTTGGGACAGAAATGAGGTCTTCCGCCACTGTTCACTGGTACGTCTTCATGGGGATAACCAAGGTTTCTATAAAGCGTATTAATATAATATTTAAGATGTTGCTATCATCTTTTTTTTTTTTACTTGCCTACAACCAATAGCGAACTTTTGATTGGCTTTTCCGTGGGTGTGGCCTACTGTGGATGCTCCAATTCTCTCAAAAACGCGATTCAAGTCTTTATCAAACTAATACAAAAGAGATACTTTTAGATTGCAAGTTTTCGTTATTTTGTATCAAATTTACCTGAGGATTCATAAAATAAGATAAACCTTGTTTTGCCCAGTCTTCTCTAACAAAATATTGAGGCTATATATATATATATATATGTATGTATGTGTGTCAATAAAACAGCTCTTTAAACACACTCACACATACTTATAGAAATAATAAAATAAAAAAAATACCTTGAGAGAGACGAGGTAGTTTACACTGGTTCCACCACCAAAATTAGATCCAGACAAAACACTGATCGAACCATCTACAGTTGAGGTGGAGGTACCTTTATCGTAAAGATTATCATATCCCACCTCTTCCTCGTTTACAAGATCGCTATTGTGGTAATATTTTCCTTTTTCAATGACCAAAACAGAATGTCCTGCTGCTGAAAGCTCTGCTGCAGCAACCCCACCACCGGCACCACTACCAACTACAATCACATCAAATTTAATACTGGGGTCTGTAATCTCTTCAAAGGTCAGCATAGGAAGGCGTCTACGCTCAACCGGCTGGTAATCAGCATGATTCGCAAAAAAGTCACCCTCTGGTGAAGTATCATTTCCAATAAAGTCGTTAATGGGAGAATGTGTTCGACTATAGGCTGTGAAGAGGCACATGCCTGTTAGTGACCTGTATAACTGGCGTAACTGGGAAAATGAAGATGTTTTCCATTTGAGTAACACTTGCTCTCTCTCTTGTCGACTTAAGTCCTTAAACACTGTCCAGTGGCCAGTCAATAACAATGATCCGGGGTTGGATCCAAGCATATCCAAGACTTTGGTAAAATCCTGTTGTTTTTCGACCTCGACGTGTCTTTGAAAAACATCGAGAACGGGTTGTTGGACACCAAGAGTGGAGGCGTTTATTTTGGCAAGACTTGAGATTTGGGTGCTAGAGTAATTGTTTGTACCTGGATTCTCGCTGATTGTTTTTTGCAAGTTTCTTTCCTCCTCTTCAGTTAATGATCCTAGAAAGGTATCGAAGATTGCATTTAAGGTTTCCGACTGTGACTGAGTAAGTTTTAGTGCTGGCGGCATAATTATTTGTAGAGGAAAAAAGAAAAAAAGTGTGTTTGGAAATTTAAAATAATTGTTTATATACCTTTTATCCAAAGTCACACAGGAGCAATTAATTATCATTTTATGGTATCTTAAAAGAAAAAATAGACTTTTCTGGTACTATTTTTTTTTTATGTATTTAGCCCCCCTTTATTGGAGTTAAAGAATAAATAATTGAGACCTATTCAGATTTGCGTTTCGTGAATACAAGTTATCGAATAAAATGTTCTATTGATTATTATCAATGTTACTAATAAATGTGTTAGTACATTTTACCCCATATTTTTTTTTATTAAAGCTGTTACTATCTCTCATTTAATTGAAAGCTTTATGCAAATAGAAATAAAATAAGCAGATAAATATAAAAGGAAAGTGTGAATACTAAAACAGTGCAATTTCGAAGTGTATAATGTGTGATTTTTTCGTTTTGTTTTCATCCGTGTTTCCCACACTGCATAAAGTTATAAACACCATTCAAACAATCCTGTATTAAAGTGGGAACTTGAGTAGCACGAGTGGGAAAACTAAAATCAACGGAGAAAATATAATTTCCATAAAAACAACACTGTTTATACACACATGTCATTAATGACTTGATATCAAAGCATATGAAAACAAAACAAACAAACCACCCTTATATAAAGTGCATCACTTTGAAATGCTTTATGTAATGCTAAATGTACTAAATGCATAAAATTCATATGTTTTCATTTCAATGCTTTAAGGCATCAAAGGGAGTGAAAACTTTGGAAATAGTATATGTAACCCATCTCTTACTTATTTGATTCTATCAATATTTTTTTTATTATCATTTCTTTTAGTGATATTCCTATTTAAATAATATGATTACATACTTAGAGAATATATATAAAAAAAAAATGATTGGTTAGTTTTTTTTTTTTTTAACACTGTAAAGGTATCCACCTACCATAGTATTCAGCGGTATATGCTCACGAGCACACCAGTGCACCACTACCTTTGAAAGGCATGTATTTTCAGGCGACCGTTAATAAATACAAAAATACAAGAATGTGTATCATACTGTATTTGAAATAAGCTTAGGACAATACACATGAAAATGGGTCAAAAATATAAAGATGGAACAAATTAAAAATAACTGGGACAGTCAGTTAAATATGAGACTACAATAAGAAGGAATATTAGAAAATAAGTAAGTTCCTCTCATGTCACTGAATAGCAGTAATCCTTTGACTGTTTTGTTGTCTCAATCAATTTCATAAGATTGTCCCATTTTATTTTTTGAAGTCCAAATAAATCGCACTGTTCTAAATTCAAGCGTGTGTCCCTTTTTCATGTGACCAAACTGACTGTAGATACAGTAATTTGACAGCAACAACAATCAACAAAAAAAAAAGATCCTCATCATCTATAGTTTTATTTATTTACTTATTTGTTAATCGAAAACTCACAATAGTAAAAGATTTCAAAGGGAAGAAAATTAAATATATCTAATAATAATAATAATAATAAAGCAATTGCTCATATATAAAACACTAATCATTTTTCATTACACATCCTTGACAGAGCATTAAAAAAAGTCTAGTTTTGCACTAAAATATGAAGCTTCATCTAGCTCTATTTATCACTTTTTTTTTTATTCATTAGTAGGCGTTATAAGTGGTTAAAGTTCAAAGGAACATGGAAATATACATCAAATTTAGATATCCAAAAGAAGTCTTCTAGGATCTTCAACAAGATCCTTAATTTTGGCCAAGAAAGTAACAGCTTCACGACCATCAACAAGTCTGTGATCATAGGTAAGGGCAACATACATCATGGGACGGATTTCAACCTGAAGTGTGTGTGTGTGTGTGTGTGAGAGAGAGAGAGAGAGAGAGAGAGAGAGAGAGAGAGAGAGAAAAGGGTTAATATTACAGAATATACCACATCATGCCATTTCCATATTTACCTTTCCATTGACAGCAATGGGTCTTTCCTTAATAGCGTGCATACCCAAAATAGCGGTTTGGGGTAAGTTGATGATGGGAGTACCCATCAAAGAACCAAAGACACCACCGTTGGAGATGGTGAAGGTACCACCAGCCATATCTTCAATAGTGATCTTGTTATCACGAGCCTATATAATCCCAATACTGCTGTTTAACACACCAGCACTCCTTTTTTTTCCATTTTTTATAACGCTTACCTTCTTACCAAGCTCGGCAATGTTCTTTTCAATATCAAGTAAGCCCATATCTTCAACATTTCTCAAAACAGGAGTAACAAGACCCTTGGGAGTTGAGACAGCAACACTCAAATCGATGAAATCGTGATAGACGATCTCGTTTCCATCAATAGAGGCATTGACAGCAGGGATTTCTTCTAATGCGGCAGCGGAGGCCTTGACGAAAGCAGACATGAAACCAAACTTGACACCATGTTTCTTGACAATGGCATCCTTATATTGAGCACGCAAGTTCATCAAGTTTGTCATATCGATTTCATTAAAGGTGGTCAATGAAGCAGCAGTGTCTTGAGATTGCTTCAAACGTTCAGCAATTCTGAGACGCATACGGTTCATCTTTACACGGTTCTCGGTACGGTTACCGTAAACCTTGGTGAGCTCTTCAGTAACAGGGGCAGAAGAAGCTGAAGCGGCAGCAGCAGGCTTAGGTGTCTCCTTCTTGGGTTCTTCCTTCTTGGGCTCCTCCTTCTTGGGCTCCTCGGGTTTTGACTCTTCGGACTTTGGTTCTTCCTTAGTTTCCTTTTTGGAAGGGGCAGCACCTAAACAAATACGTTAAATGTTTCCATTCAAATTACAACATATTTTCCCACGTTCTTACCATCCTTGGGTGCATCACCAAGTTCCAACTTGAAGAAATCAGCACCAACTGAAACGTTGTCTTCTTCATTAGCATAGACTTCGACAATAGTACCAGAAGCAGGAGAATTGACAGTTACGTCAATCTTATCTGTTTCAATGGTAGCGACTTCTTCATCTTGTTGGACAAAGTCACCAACCTCTAAAAGGGGAAAATTTTAATCACAAAAAACAAAAAGATGTAAACTCTTATACTACTTACGCTTAACCCACTGCTTCAAAGTACCTTCAGAAATGGATTCAGCCATTTGAGGAACCTTTACGACCTTGTCAGCTATTGATTTGTTTATTTAATACTCCATTTTTTTTTTTAAAAAAAAAAAAAAAACATATACCATATGTTCTGATCTGTTGGGCAAACAAACCATTCTGGACACCATTCCATTGACTAAATTCGCGTTTTATAATAAAAAGTTTAGTTGGCTTCTTCCTTTACTTGTAAGGTTCATATATAGTGAGTTTTTCTACCTGGAACGCTGATAACCAACTGTATACAAAGCAGCAGGTGCTTGAACATGTAAGTTTCTAACTTGAGAAAGATTGCGCAAAGCTGCAGAGGCAGCAGGTTTGGCAGAACGAGCCAAACGTGTAAGAGGTGTTACGCGAGAATACTGCATATTATTTTATATTTGTAAGAAGAAGAAAAAAGGAAAAGAAAGTGAAAAGAAGAAAAGAAAGAGGAGAAAATAAATAAATAACAGAAAAGGGGGAGGGGTGTTAAATTACAACAATGAAGAAGTATATGACTGGGCACGGCGGAAAGAGAAAAAAATAAAATTGTAGAGACAGTCTCACTCAAATGCCAATAACCCAGCGCACTCTAACACGAGTATAACATATTTTTTATCTCGAAAATAGATAAGAAATCCCAACTTTAGTAACGATTATACAGCTTTGTATCACATCTATAGATAAAAAAAAAAAAAAAACTTTTGTAGTCATTATCTAAGCCAACTCAGCGCGATTCTAACCCCCTTGTTCAATAGTAAAACTCACCCCCGGAATCAGCGGAAGTCAAAGATCCGACTGAGATTCTACTTATTGTTCAATTAAATGCGGGGAAGCGTTTTCACATAGTACATAAAAGACCCTTTTTTTTCTTATCGGATAAAAGTATAGAAATAGAGTGCAGTTATACTCAACGAGTATAAATTGGTACATTATAGCCAGTTTCTTTAGTAAAACTAGTAAATGACAGTACTATCTTGTTTTCTTAACAGTGATAATCAGAATGCGTGTGGAGAAGGAATTGGTTTTACAAAAGTTCTAAAGACTTTTCTGTCATGTACTTTATTAAAAACACGTTCATGCAATATTAATTACTTTAATATTCATTTATTTTAAATCATTTTACAATCAACCATAAATTATGGCATAATCATCCTTTAGTTAGCTAATATACACATAAAACATGTAAATGCAATAGCTTAAAAAAGGAACATCTCGTTGTTTACAATATTTTGCGTTTGAAAATATAATTTTTTGTTTGACTAATAGAAAATTTCTAAAAAAAAAAACGCTTGAAATATTTGTAGTAGTTATATGTGAAGAAATACCCAGTTTATTAATAGCAAAATATCTACATGCTTTCCATGTTCATACACGTTGTGAAGAATTTCTATGAGTATCGCACGATTCTACAATTTTTGGATGCAACTTTTGCTGTTGCTTCTTCAATACTTCGGGTTGAAATTCCACTTTTGCAGGTGTCCCCCTCTTAGACAAGGATACAGAGCGCACCATTTTTTTTTTTTTTTTTTTTTGAATCTGATATTAACCCAATCGAAAATATTTGGGCCATAATGAAAAGGGAGCTTAAAAAGTAGAGGCCCAAGCACATAAATTAGTGGTAAGCATAGGAAATAGATATCAAGAAGTCATTGATTTTGAGGGCTTTTATACACATTATTAATACAAAATAAAATATATTTCATTGCTCTATATACTACGCTTTATCTATAGACGAAATTTCGTATTATCATATTTACACTAGTAATTATTGAATAAATAATAACTGGGTTTAATATATAAAGTTGTTCCTTTCAAACTTCATCCTATTATTTAAGCAAATACCTTTAAAAGCGATGTAATATCTTTGATAAGGCATTCAATTCATGGAATGGTATACATACAGCAACAATGAGAGCCAGTCAAACTTAGTCCTAGATCGCGCTGTAGAAAACATTTGTCATTGTAAATAACACATAAGTTTTGCGGTCCATTTTAAAATTTTGACTTGAATATTATATAAAACTTCATGTTACAATTAGACTAGTGTTTACCAATTTAAACCTCCAGCTACGGTAAAAAAATGCTACCTATGCTATGCTCCGGGGATTTTTTTCGACCTCCACTTATGGTTCAAACGCTTCGCTATTGGCAAACACTTGCACCTGCGGTAGACTTCGACCTAACGGCTATGTAGCAACACGGATACGGCTGAATAGTTGATCACACATTAAATGCCACTACCCCACATACTAGGACAAAAACCGCACAAAATTTAAACTCTACATAAAAACCATTTTAGGAAATTTCTAACTGTCGGACACGGTCCCTTTTTAAATAAGAGGAGATACCTCGGCGACAGTATTCAACAGTCAACTCGTTTGTTGGAAACAAGAGTACTGAAGAATAGCGTGGTTGTCTGAACTTTTGGGACAAGCCCGCTAGCCTAGCGATTTCTGTATTAAGCAGGTGGGGGCTTTTCATCTTCTATTTTCCCATAATGAGAATCCCTACACGATGTAAGTGTCCGGTTGTCTCCCCATCGTTCCATAGTTGAATATAGAACAATGAAAGCAAGCCTAATGAAATGAGTGTAAGAGTAAGTAGTGAGAAGAATGAGTTGTACTGTTTATTTTTTGCATGATTTATTTTTTGTATGCATGAAAAAAAAAAAAATGGTGACGTCCATGCATTCAATATATTTCGTCAGCACTATATTCTTAATATTTATGCACCAGCCACTCGTGAAAGTATCAAAAAAGATTTCTTTCAAACCTTATCTTATTTTGCAATACTCCAACCCGACGAAATACTTTACCACCTCTTATAATGGGTGACTTTAACTACGATTTTCAATCTAATAACTCTATGCAACCCATTCCACACCAATGGTTAGATTATATCTCTAATAATTTCTCTAATTGTATTGATACAGATCTAGGCCATCCTCATATTAAATTCCGGCGAAGTGACACTATTACTACTACCAAAGACTATATATACGCGCCGTTATCACTCAGTCATCTGTTTTCTAACTCATCTACATCCTACATTAGCTTTCTACGGTGATATTTATACCCAATGGGATACCCTTAACGCAAAAGTTCGACCTTTCATCAAACATTTTAGCTGCAAACATAAAGCTTGGCGCACCAAACAGCTTGAATTTTTCCAAAGTAAACGTAACAGATTCCTCCGATCCAAGCCCTCTAATGCTATGAAGATGATGCTTCTCTCAACTATTGAACGTCAAATTAGTATTCTTCAAGAAGAACAAATTGATCTAGACACTCACAGAGCAGGACATCGATGGCAAACCAAAGGAGAAAAAGATGCAGGCTATCTGAAACGCATCATTCAATCTCGACAAGGTAAACAATTAATCACTAAATTAATCACTAAATTAACCCATCCTTCTACCATGACCAATGCGGCTGCTTCTTTTTATCTTGATCTTTACACTCCGCAAGAATCAACCAGACAGCTTTAAACGACCTACTCGACTGCATTCCTGCTGAAACAAAGCTTTCCTCGGATGACATGGCTGCCTTACTAGAACCAATTACTCCCGCTTTACTCATTAAGCAAAGCTCTAGAGCGCCAAATCTAAGTAGCCCTGGCCCTGATGGTTTTTCTTAAAATAAACTCCACCACTCTTTATTTAAAAGAAAAAACAAAGATATGCGTCCAGTCGATTTCATTTAGGTTATCAAACCAATTTATATTAATAAACAATGTTTTAGGTGATAACAAGAATGTTACAATGATATTGAGATAAAAAAAATAAATAAATAATTGTAGTAGAAGTATTATATTTTATTTTTTACAGAAAAAAAAAAAGAGTCTATATGTATAGGATTACATCAAATATTGATATTAGAATTAAACGCACAAAGATGGAGTCAAGCTTGCTTTTAAAATTCTGGTTGGATATTCTTCGATTAATG
Organism: Backusella circina FSU 941; assembly: GCA_025399235.1. Taxonomy (NCBI): domain Eukaryota; kingdom Fungi; phylum Mucoromycota; class Mucoromycetes; order Mucorales; family Backusellaceae; genus Backusella; species Backusella circina. The sequence continues at coordinate 134,392 of MU622316.1, read as the reverse complement.
CTTCAAATTCCATTGATTTCTTGGACATGATTGAATATTTTAAAAGTGAGCCTTGGACTTTTGGCGACATTAAACTGTCGGACGAATCAATAGAGTCGTTAGTGGCAATGAATTTTAAAGAAAAAATGGTTTGAGTACTCATATTGGTATCTGTAGTGCAAATAGACGCTTGGGAACGGGTTCTCTTGAGAAGTGACCGCTTCGGTTTCTTGAAAATAGTTTGAAGAGATGGTAGTGACTTGAAGTGAATAAGGTTTCTAGGTTGCTTTAGTTTTTGGGGTTTATTTTTGAGTAATGATTGTCTTTGTTGGTTTGTACGGTCCAACTCTTCTGTATTGATAGTAAGCTTTTTGTCTATTTGATTATTGGCGTGCATTTGATCTTTCTTGTTAATGAATGTAGTAGATAAAAGGGAATGTACATAATTAAAGGATTTCATAGTATATATATATATATATTAATATTAATATTAGTATTATTAGTATTAAAAGTAGTAGCAATGGGATTTTATAATGAATCAAATAAAAAAAAAAAAAAAAAAAGTTGATCGTATTTATATTCCATTGTACTTTGACTGAGATTCAAACATTGCATTATTTCAAATTAATATTGTTTGATTGGATACACATCAAATGAACTTTTACATGTTGTACTTTCGACACTTGACTAATTAGGTTTATTATTATTCTGAAATTTATCCATTCACAGTGTGTAGAGGATTTTGAAATATGCAACCGAGAGGTAGCGAGACTAAAAAAGCAAATGTCGAGCCAATTTTATAATCTAACGTGCTGCGACAAAAAAACACGTGTTGTCATTATTAACATTCGTCATTTATTTTAATATTTCATTCACGTTAAATGAAAATTGACATAATTTAGCAGGATGAATCATAGTCCAAAACCAACAAAATCATGTATTGTATTTGTAATACTTTCTCATTTATTACTGGAATAATCAATTATAAATTATTTACTTTAATTTTTATGTTTCAGAGATTTGGAATTAAAATTAAAAGTGGAGATATGACAATCTAGTGTTACAAACGTTCCATAAAATTGGTAACTATTGGTTACTTTGAAAATAATGAATTTGGAAAAGGCAATAATGGAGCTCATTTTTTTTTTTAGTGGGAAATCAACTTTTAAGCTAATGGTGCGTAGATATTAATAGACATCATTTTCATTGAAACAATTTAAACGTACAGCATATTGCATTTTCTTTTGAAAACAATATGGCACATTTTAATTCTTTTTTATTTATTACGAGTCAATAATAGAATATCTATAACCCTTCATCATCCAAATACAGTTAACATGGATACAGAAAGAAAGATCATGGAAAATACAATATATAATAATTAGACGTTAATCCTTTATATAAGTCATAACCACTTCGGTTTTTTAAAATATTAAAGCCATTGTAATATAGGTAAATACGGAACACAGAGTAAATGAAATCAGCATGCTACTTTCACTAGACAAGAGGAAAATTAGCATGAGAAAAACACTATGATACTATTATTTATAAATTACCTTGCTGAATTTTGCTCTGGTGGATGGAGGCCAGGTAAATCTGTTCTTGATGGAGGCTGTGTGGGAGGGAAAGGAATGCTTTGAGCAGGTCCAGGGACTTGTGGAGGATATGCGGTAGGTGCAGGATATGGAACTGCGCTACTTGCATCTCTTCCATATGGAGCATTGTTAGGCTGATCACCGTAATACCCACCATTTTGTCCCAACCCATGATTCTCGTCTTCACATCCATCATCTGCGCTATGGTGAAAATTCTCCCAGTCATGATGGGCAGAAGCTCTGGTAATAAGAACAGTAAATACGGTCAAGAAGAATAGGGTAATTTTAGTGCTTGTTAATCTCATTTTGTTGAATTGAAACAATAAAGAAATTTATAAAAAAAAAAACTTGTAAATTAACTCGAGATAGGTGCATATATATATATTTATGCAAATATATATTCTATTAAAACGACATGATCTCATAGTTGTTTTCCATTCAAACTACAGAGAAAATCAATATATTTTCATGTAGCTGGATATTATTCTATATAACTCATCTTCTAACCAGGGCACGGTTTATCTTCGGTTAGATGGTACCAAGTTGGATTATAAAATGCTGCATAAAAAACAAACACTTTCCCAGGGCAAATTCTATTTTAGGAATAGCAATTGAGATTTAGAAACGGCTGTCATTTATTCAAAAAACATGGCAGTTGGAATTCAGGGAGTAATTTAAGCTTAGTTTACGTCAATAAATTAAGGCAAACTGTTGAACTTTTGTTGCCGTAATTTTAAGTCTTTCTCACTTTTTTTTTCAGTTTCATCCGTTTTAATAGTAATAAAAACTGCCTTGGTCTCTTTATTATACTTTAAAAAACACATCGTTTACTTTTATTTTATTCATGCATGTTTTTGTTTTTTTGCATGTCATTATCAAAATGAACTTTAATTATTAATAACAAATCGCTTTAGTTTATTCTCTTCTCAATACCCTTCCACAATGTTTCACGTAAAATATACTTTTGGGTTTTGCCTAAAATAATAAAATGAGAAAAAAAGCACTAATAAAACGGGCTAAAAAAAAGTGGGATAAACGTACCAGTACTAGTGTCATAATGTTAATTTAATACCAATGGTAAGTAATATATTTTAGTTAAATAGCTAATAAAGGGAGTGATATCATTATATATCTATTTACCTTGTCTTTGGAAGTGCATCAATAAAAATGACTTTAGTAGGGCGCTATTGAAACATAATAATTATAAATTGTTGCATAGGTCTACATATTGTATTTTCTATAATACCTTATAACCTGCTAAATGTTCGCGACAATGTTTAATTACGGTTTCTTCATCTAATTTTCTATTTTCTTTGAGAACTATATATGCTACAGGTGTTTCACCCCACTTTTCATGTGGAGCAGCTACAATAGCACTATTTACCAATGTTATATATGTATATAAAAAATCAATCAATTTTGGTTCTTCCATGTTTCCCATATCAGCAACAACAACAATATCAAAAAAAAAAGAAACAAACTTACCACTCCATAACCTCTTCAAGCTGTACAAGAACACTTTCTACCTCAAGTGAACTTACATTTTCACCACCTGACACAATAACATCCTTACCACGATCCACAATTTCGATAGCGCCATCCGAGTGTCTTACAGCTAAATCACCTGTCCAAAATACACCTCCTTTAAATGATTTTTCGGTCTCTTCGGGGTTCATGTAGTATCCTTTCATAACTTGATTTCCGGAAAGACAGATCTCGCCAATATGCTTGGCGTTAGGTACTACATCTTGCATAGTTTCTCTATCAATCACTCTAATTTCATCAGACACAATGGTGCTGAAACCTTGACGAGCTAATAGTTTATGTTGTGTAGGTTCATCATATTGAGAGAGGGTACTAGGATCATAGGTTAGGCCAGCGGGACCGTACGTTTCGGTAAGGCCATAAACATGGGTGGGTTCCAAGTTAAGTGCTCTCATGCGTTTAATAGCAGTGCTTGATAATGCAGCACCTAGTATATATATACATACACTTGTTAAGAACCATAAATTTCCCCTTCCTTTTCTATTTATTATATTACCTCCACAGAATGCTCGAACTCTATGATTCAGACGAACGGCGTCTTTATGAACACATATTTCATTTTGAACGGTGGGCGCACCACAATAATGAGTAACACCATGTTCCTTGAAAAGTTCCCAGATATAAGTATAGTCAAGTTTGTTCAACATTACTTGTGCCGCACCTACAGCAACGGATGCCCAAATAAAACCCCATCCTAAACAGTAGATATGAATTAATCATATTCATGAGAATTTTTACATAATAATGACATACCATTACAATGGAACATTGGTAAAGTCCATAATAAAACACTGTCATTGTTAAGACCGTCATGAAGAGATACTGTTAAAGCAGTTAGATAAGCTCCACGATAAGTGACCATCACACCCTTTGGGCGTCCAGTTGAACCTGAAGTATAGTTGATGGAGATGACGGCATTTTCATCCTCTACCAAAGGCATTTCATTCCAAGATAGACGTTGTTTACTATTCACTAGCAATTGCTCATAAGGGTCTTGAGTTGCGTCATCGCAATCGGCAACAGGAATCACCTTGATAAAAGGCTTTACTTTTTCGGTTAATCTATCGAGAAACTCTTCCTGGATAATGACAACTGTAGCCCCTGAATGCCCAATGATATATTCAATCTCCTTGGCTGCTAATCTATGATTCATAGGCACCAAGATGGCGCCGGTGGCAGGAATAGCAAATTGCGCATCAACAAATGGGGTGATGTTTTGACAGAGTATCGCTACTCTATCACCTGTTTTAACATGATAGTCATCAATAAGGGTATTTGCGAGTGCTCTTACACGCTCAGAAAGATCGCGATAGGTATGGGTACGGTTACGGTGAATGATAGCAGTTTTATCGGCATAAACAACGGCACTTCTAAGGAGGAATCTTAGAGGATCAAGCTTGGATAAATATGGTACCTGGTCTGGCTTACGATGCAAACGTACTATTTTTCGTTTTTCATACAAATTTTAGGGTTTGCTCTAATTGGATGTTGAATGGATCGACCTAAAGCCTTCTTTGTTTTAAACTTACATGATTCAAAGAAAGGCTTTTCTCCTCCTTCAGGATTAATTTGGGCGCTGATTGCCTGTAATCTTTGTGTAGCTCTATTAGACATTTATTTGTGAAATAAGTGAAAAAAAAAAATCAAGAAGAAAAAAAAGAGAGAATTAATCCACCCTTAAATAAATGAGAAAATAATATATATCTTTTGTTCCCACACCTTGTGTTACCTATAGTGGCTATACCCTTCTCCAGTGGAGATGAAAAACAAAGAAGCTTTACTACAATAACGGATGTTTTGTGATGCGTATCCCTGGATTTGAATTGTATCTATTGGTGCATTTATGGCAATGCAAGCCAAAATAACTAAATATTTACATTGTGACTTTAAAAATGAGATAGCAGTGGCGTGGGAAGGCCTTTTGAGTCAGCAAAGTGAGATGACTCCATAAAAACTTAAGATTAAACTTTATCCTGTCATTTTCAACACCAAACTTTATCATGTGAAGCTAAGTCACGTGTATAGACATTCATTTGAGGAGTTTTTTTTTTTTTTTTTTGCTTTTGTAAACTGCGCCTTTTTTGGTGTTCACTCGATATGAATTTTCTTTCATTTGAATCTTATCATGGATAAACCTTTGCATAGCATTTTTGAAGAATATGAACCATTAAATGTAAATAAAATCAAACATCAAAATAGAAAAATTGGAAGGAGTTGCCTTAACGAGTCTTTTATCTGTAAAATACAGGTCACTGTTATCCAGAAGAGCAATAGTATCAATTTATCGAATGGTATGCTCTGGGTAAGTGTGCAGATAGTAAGGAGCTATCATTTTTAATAACGCAAATTACAGCGTATGAATCTATGTGCAGCTAGTGAAGAAATTCCCTGTACTTTCTTTGTAGGTAAAGTCTTGATTAAGGCTTGTGCTGTAGATTTAGTATTTAACGTTGATCGTAGCCATGAATTACCGTGTGCTTGTTTTTCAACTGGACACAATCTATTCACCTTTCAAAGATCCCATCAAGACTTTGGCTAGTCCTAACGCAGCTAGAACCGGTGGTGGTGCAGAGTCGGTAAGTGTTGTGTAAAACATGATGATTGACTGAATCCATTAACGATGATTTAGCCTTATGTTATCAATGCCATTAAAGTAGGTCGAATGCTTGATAAAGAAATTATAGCAACCGTATCGGATAATGGAGAAATTTGTATTTGGAGAACAGAGAATTTAGAGGAACCTCCAATGATTCTAAGGTTTGATCTTGCTTCAAGTTCTTCTTCTTCCTAGATCTTAAACGCAATATGTTTGTTAGTAACGAGAGCTCAACTTGGGGATTGGCAATACATAGCGATCAAGGTCTACTTGGGGTTTCTGCCAACAATTTGATAATAACAGTATTTAATATATTGGCAATGACAGAAAAGGACCCTATATTTGGGACAAGAACGAAACCAAATATATTAGGCGAAACAGAAAAGATTGAGCTAATGGGTCATGAACATAATATCCCTTGCATTGATTTTAGTCGATGTGGAAGATATATTGCTAGCACTTCTATTGACACCACATGTAAAGTATGGGACATCTCCAAAAGGAAAGTAGTTACTGAAAGAAAGGCAACAACGGACCCTCGCCGTATGGATCCTCGCAATGCAGAGGCTTGGGGCTGGTCTGTCAAATTCATCACACCTGGTCATTTCAAATATACAGTTTGCAATAACAAAAAGATAGGCCAGAATTTGATGAATGCTGAAGAACATCTTAGACCTATTTCCATCTCGCGCCTTGGTTTACGACACTCTGCAACGTTACCTGCCTTTCCTAGAAGCATGTATAGGCTAGAAGACATGGAAGATAATGGTTTCGACGATGAAATAGATTATGGATTTTATCCACATGCCACTCTTGACATGGAGGATGCTGAATTGCAAGAACGGGAGGATGGAGATGTAGAATTAGACTCTAGTGATGATGAAGTGGAAGATATGATTGCGCAAATTCAAGTGAATGAAGGTGGATGGGATGATCGCACACCAGTGCGACGTTTATTTCAACACGCCAACAGTTGGGATCAAAGTGCAAACCAGAGTACAGAAAGCGATTCTGATGATTGGACAGATACAGATCAGGAAATAGATACTGATTCAAGTTGCTATATACCAGATGTATTACTTGACAGTAATAAATCATCAGAAAATAAAAAGAAGTACGATCTTGGTGAATATGTCATGCTTACAACACAGAGTGATGCTATTCTATTGAGTACAACAAAATCAAAAATGCAAAAGATCAGATCTGAAAAGGATGTAATAAGCAAGATCGATGTTCGAACTGATAGATTACTTTATCAACTAGACAGACTCAATATGGTTGAATGGTTACCGGAACTCGAGCTATATGTTGCTGCAAGTCAGAAAGGAACAGTGGTATTGATGCGCATATTACAGGTCGAATTACCGAATGGAAAGCAAATATGTTTATTCAACAATGAACATTATCTACCCTTGAGTGTTTTGCAACAGACACCTCTCTATGGTAAATATTTTTTATGTGTTTATTAAGGTAGTGTTTGATACTTAGTATTTGTTTTAGGAATGACTGTTCGAAAAGTAAAGAATGATAGATTTGTTCCTAGCACTCGATACGAACTGTTTTTGTTCTATTACAGTGGGACTATACTGGGATATACCATTTCACGTAATGATTCTGGACTTGTTATTGACGACTTGATTCTATAATAAAGTACATGATGCATATCCAGACTTTGAGCACTGCATTTTTAACCAAAAATTGATTGCATATTCTTGGCTGGCTTTTATTAAAAGTGCTTACAATGGGATCATCTTTACTGGCCTGGATAGGATCTATTATTAATAGTTTTAAACTTTGATTTCTTTTTTCCGTAATTTCTTAATAAAGAACTAGCTGCCATTCTCTTTGTATCAGGTTAAGTGATACAGGTCGCACTATGTAAATCCCCACTTGTCATTATGCACATGTGTCACATTTTTTTTTTAGAACTCTTCCTAGTAAGAATACCATCAAGTCAAAGTTGTCTTGCTTAATCCAAGTTGAAATCAAGCAATTCCTAAAACCACGGCAACAGAATGCAAGTTTAGTGTCAATTGGAAACAAAAAGGATTTTTGTACTTTAAAGCACTGATTGTGTTACTACCATATAAAAGTTAATGGTCTACATCTGCCTTGCTGTGTTTTCTTATAAACAGTTATAAAAGAGATGAATCGAATAAAAGTGATTATAAACTTATATATTAATAAAAGACATATATATATATATATATGTGTGTGTTACTGTAAATGAACGACTTTATTTATTTATTAAACAAGAATACAAGTGTGATGGAGTCTTGGTTGATTGTTATGATAGGAATAACAACCGTAACAGGACTGACCGCGAGAAGGTGCTCCAGATACAGTCCCAAAAAGAATAATCAGAGGGTATTCGTAGCGAGATGAAAAATAAGGAACGATACAAAACTATGAAATACACTCTGTGTTGTTTGTTTGATTGTTTGTTTGTTTGATAAGGCTGGTTTTTTTTTTTTTTTTTTTTGATAACTTTGGACACAATAACCAAAGTGCACCCCATCAAGGGTGCCAGAGAATCAGTTTGAGTCCTAGGCTTACATTGGGTTGTTAGTAAGGCAACAAGATTAAAAGAGTTAATTATAGATTACTTAACTTAAGTTTACAGGACACAACACCCGTTGTAATCGGGAGTACCTCAACAACTTAGAGTATCTCAGTCCGGACATGGAGAGCGAGACTAGCCCGCACTTCAATCCTTGCCCGTTACCCGATTAGTGTCGTCAAGCGTGGCGATACAAGATGTGCCTTGACGGCAACACATCAAGTGGCAATTGCAACACAGAAACTGCGCCCAATTAAACCCTATTGGACTCAACCATGAATACGCTACTAACTATGCCCTTCCATTAGCACGGAGTGGGAAACACTAAAGAAAAAGAAAAAGAAAAAGAAAAAAAATTTATAATAGAAATATTTTTTTTTGGCTGAGAGTGACTGTTTTTATTGTCTGCTGGCCTTATAAAAATAAGCCATAACTACAGTATGGACACGGTTCAAAGAGGAAGAAGTGTAAAGGGAATAAAGGAAAGTGAATCTGAAAAGGATATATCTTTATATTTATATATATTTATGCAAAAAAGATATAAATGTTTCTTTTTCATTTTAGTAACACCGACTGTCGTTAGTTTTGTACTCCTCTTTAATATTAAATAGGGTTTCGTCTTCTAGAAAAAAAACACTGCAAAATATCTTTATTATGGAATGTATAAACAGATCTACACAAAGGATTTACTTTCATTGGACTACCAAGTGATAGTAACAAAGTTGCATATCATTTTTCCTTTGTTCGATCTCCGTACAGTGTGTAAGTTTTTAAAAATGCATCCTCTTTATACTCTCTCTTATTAACAGCTATATTTTCTTTTTTCCCCTTATTAAGCACCAAATATATATATACCAATTGTTTACTAATGACTCAATATTACACCATTCCACTTTTTATTTCATATTTACGCTGCAAGCTAGTTTAGTTTTATTAGATTTCAATTTTTTTTTATTAAAAAAAATGATATTTATACTACTAAATGTAAATCTAAATGGTCATAATCAACATTTTAAACTTTTTAACCAGCTTATTTTTATTGAATCATTAGAAATCTAGTATGATCGCATCGAGGAGAACAGGAAGGACAATGTACCCTCTAAAGATAGATATATGATGTACTCACTTTGACTGTAGAGAAAAGAGTATATTTTTAGCACATGGAATTAAACTACCAAAACAAGCATCATATCCACCACATTGAAGACGCTATGATCAAGGCGTTCTATACTCCAATGAGAAAATGTCGATGATGGTATTTCCCTTGACTGTGAATTTCCATTATTTGCTGTTCACTGCTAATAACATAATAAACTGGAATGGTAGTAATTTAGTATACAATATCTGCTCTCTCATTCATTTGTAATATTTTATCAATGTATTTAAATAAACAGTACTGCACTCGATATGTAACTAGAAACACACTTTACTTTAGCAAGTGGGTCTAATCAATAACACACACCACGAAAACCCTTTTCCACATTTCAGTTGAGTTTGAATTTTCCGTATGTATTTTCACAAAAGACGTGACCGCAAGTACCATTTTCTTCATTGTTCTTTTGTTTTCTGTACTATAAATAATAATAAAAAAAATGTCTTCTAGAGCGCTTCGAAGACTTCAAAAAAACAAACTTGATGAGGTTAGCGTCGATAGTGAAGAGGAGGAAGAGGAAGTTGTTGAAAGTAAACCAGTAAAACAAATCAACCCTTTTGATCTGGTATTGTAAAAAAAAAAAAAAACCAAAAAAAAAAAAAACTGCGCCTTTTTTTAGCAGTACGAATTTAAATGAAATGGTTTTTCTAGTTGAATGAAGGTGATGACGACGATGACGAAGAAGAAGAAGAAGAAGAAGAAGAAGATGTGGAAAAGGTAGAAAGAAAGGAAGAAGCAAAGATAGAAGAGGAAGAAGAAGAAGAGGAAGAAGAGGAAAAACCAGTTGCTGTTCAAAAAGTATGTTTGTTCAGAGTTTAATACCAGCGTAACTTACATATTCTATTTTAGAATACTTCAAAGAAGAATAAAAAGAAAAACAAGAAAAACAAAAAGAAGGGCAGCAATGATAATGCATCTAAAAAAGATACTGAAGATATGAGCATGAAGGAATTGGATAAGGTTCTTAAGGAAATGAATCAAAAGTAAAATAAGACAAAAGTGTGCGATTCTTTTTTTTCAAAACTAAAAGTCAAATATCATAGGTCTGGTAAAAAGAGTAATAACAATAATAAAAATGGAAACAGTGAAAGTCAGAAACAACTATTATCCATCAACTATCGTAATTTGGACGCAGAAGCAGAAATGAAACGTCTCTTTGGATCACACGTAGTGAATAGCGAGAATAGAGCAACACAGGGTAGAATATTGAAGAAGTCTAAATTCTCAACCCCTAAATCCGACTGGGCACCCTACAAGAGAAATGGACTCTCAATGGAAGTGGTTGAAACAAAGGATGGTGTGACGCACTATGCATTCAAGCACTCTGAGCAATATATGAAGGCTGAATTGGATTTTGTGATGGTGGTGGGTACGCATAGTCCTGAACAGCTTGTGCTTGTTCATAGAAAGCATCCGTATCATATCAATACATTGCTTCAGTTGTCTGAGGTGGCTAAACATAGTGGGGATTGGACGTCTGCTGGTGACTTTATTGGTACGGATATACACCACTTATTATATTTTTTTGTTAAATTTAAATTTATATATTTAGAGAAGGCACTTTATGCTTGTGAACGCGCTTTCCATCCCAACTTTTCATTAAGTAGTGGAACTGCCAGACTTTCCTTTAAACGGGCCGAAAATAGGTAAATGAACATATAAAAAATGACTCAAAAAAAAAAAAAACTAAACAAAAAAGTGGGCGGTGCCTTTTAGATCTTTCTTTATCGCTATTTTCAGACATATTCAATTCTTGATCCGTAGAGGTTGTTGGAAAACTGCACTTGAATTTAATAAAGTCTTATTTAGGTAAGAGAGAAGCAAAAGTTATATAGAAAAGAATAATCCACTCATCTATTATTCATTTATTTTTTTTCTCTCCAGTCTTGACCCCGAGTCAGATCCGCTTGGTGGACTCTTATCTCTAGATTACCATGCTCTTACCGCCCGTGACTTTGATTATATTGTAAAGATGAATTCAGAATGGCGAACCGATGGAAATGTCTATCCTACCCATCTATCAAACCTTCCCAGTTTCGCCTACTCGACTGCCTTTGCGCAATTCAAGATTTCCGATAAGAAGAAGGAATCTTTGGATAAGGCAGATCAGACGCTTCAAGAGGCTATAAAGAAGTTTCCGTTGGTTTATTGTCGCATTCTTGAAAAGTTGGGTGAAGCTGAAGTGAAACAAGCAACACAGCTGATTCAGATGTATGTGATAGTAGTTGTATATATACATATATAAAGAAGCTCATTGTTCATCATCAAATAGGATGCCTAACCCATATATGGATTTTGTTCAGCAACAATATGTGGAACGCACTCATGAACTCTGGAAAGAACCTGAAGTTCTTGAATGGTTCAAGAAAAATGGAAACCTCATTATGGACTACCCTGTCGAGCACCCTGAGGTCATCCAACAACAGCTCTTGTGTAAGATGAAGAACACCATCCCTCAAAGCGTATGTCGTTACATCATCCTACTCGACATCCAAAGGCTCTTGTCCTATCTCCCAAGTGAGGTCACAAGCAGGGGCTATCAGGTCTATGACCCACTTCCACCAGTGGACTCTGAGGCTGGCTATGATCTGAATGCCATCCAGCAACCCCAGCAGAGAGGCTCATTGGCAAACAATCTGAATGATATTGTTGGCATGTTGCAGAACTTGCTTAATGTGGGTGACGGAGCATTGGATGGTGAGGCACAGGCACAGATAAGACATCTTATGGGAGAGCTGGAGCAGGCTCGTAATACGAGTGCCGGTCAAATACCTGGTGCATTTCCCGGTGCTGAGGATGTCTTGTTTGAAGAACATGGCGATGGTGAAGAAGAAGAAGAGGAGGAAGAGTATCCCGATCTTGTGGAGCATGATGGGTAAAGTTTTTATATGCTACTAGATTTTCATTGCTGACATTTAATTATTCTTTTTTAGTGCTCAAAATGTAGAATTTGACGAGAATGAGCTTGGTGATATCACCGAAGAAGAACTAGAGTTACAAAGAATTATTAGTGAGTCACTTGAAATGCATCGCCGCGAAGAATAAAGTAGAAATGGTTAAACTTAAAATTAGCTGATCAAGATCATTATTAGAATATATTTTTTATAATATAAAGTGTGTGAGGTATCAAAACCTATTTGTAATAAAACGTTGAACGGTCACATGACATGTGTTAAATATCGATGACGCAGTCTTGAAACCCATTTGCAAGTGGGCGCAAATATTTTTTTTTTCATTTTAATTATTATAAAAGAAGGCTAGCAATCAAGACATTCTCACCAGCCAGAAACTGAAAACCCTGAAGTGTCTCCCAGGATAACCAAGATTCCAACAACTAAAAGCAGCAAAAGTAGGCATACTTCCAGCAGCTTCCTCAAGGTTAAAGAACTGAGAAACAGGTAAACAGCCCCAGCCAAGGTGGTTCAGCACAAGGCCATGCCTATGGTTTCCAAATATTTGTTTTAATTTTGTGGATGCAAAAGGTGTTACCCAATTGCCTATATTATCCTTACTCATTAATTTGAGGCAAGGTTTCATTGGATAAAGTCAGCTATCAAATAAATGAAGGCTTAGTTTTAAGAACAAATTGTGGGTCATTTTTTTTTCATTTTAATTTATGGTACCAAGTTTTTTCTTTTTTCCAATGGTGTGCCACCTACAGATTAAATAAAACTTTTTATAATCATTTTTTCGCTTTTATTTTTTTTTTCATTTATTAAGACCATTAACTCCTTTATTGTAGTCTCTCGATGCTCGTGAGTTCTTTGTATTTATGTGTCGGTGCTTTATGCCTTTTACAATCCAAACATGCCTTGACACAATTTGTAACATCATTTGATAAGCCGCTCTAATATACATTTGCCTTATACAATGTCTTATCCTTCCCCAAATATCCACATATTGGTTTGTTATGGGTTGCATGGAGAAATATTCAGCGAAATTGTTTAGGAAGAACCACAACCGTTTTACAATTAACCTCATGACAAAGAATACTATCTTTGAGAAGATAAGGTAGAGGAATTGGATAATGTAGATAATTTGGTATATCTCGTCGTTAATAAATTGACCTTCCCTGAGTTGATCAATACTAATAATATAATAATATGATACTGTTTCTTTTTGAGTCATTATGCGTGAGACTTTCTGAATCGAATTTGATAAGGAGATTCGACTTAATGTGTGGGCATCCTGATTAGCATGATTTTTTTTTATGAAAAGTCTAAAAAATATATGTTCCTCATATACTCATTATCCAACTCGCTATTCGACCTTTCAGCTCTTTTGTAGATAGGTTTGATTTAAAGGTTGAGCGATCGATAAATATGGACAGTGTGGAACTATGAACATAGCAATGGAAATATTACAAAGATCAATACAGTCAGACCGGGATAAATGTATCATGCATACGAAAAAATCTGTGTAGAGTATGCGTTTATCGAGGTTAAACAGTATACTTCCAAATATTCTCATTCTGTTGTATTATAGTTGCGTTCTGCTGGTGTTAAGATTCTGCTGCCAAATATTATTGGTGATGCATCTTCTGTATCTATTTTATGACATATTAGCATATTTGTTATGGTCTGTACTACTGATTTGCTATACAGGTTGGTAACTCTAACAAAATTTCCTGATAATTTTTGCAAATATTCCAATTCAGCTAGATTATTACTTTTAAATTCTTTATTTTTTGATTCAAGTACATTCACATTTTGATATTATAATACTAAACTAGAGTCGCCTTTACATATATGAAATGCCCGGACTCCCGGACAACAAAATTAATACTGGAAAAACTCGGTGCCCGAATTTATTGGTCTCAGACGAAAAAAAAAAAAAAGAAAACTACTGAGCTTGTTTTCTTTTTTTACTGCCTTTTCTTTCTTTTTTTCTCCAAGCTCCCTCATATCTATTTTTATCAGATATGGTTCAGTCCAACTTAAACATCCCCACTTTGACTGTTGAACAAGTCCACCCTTCAACAGCAGGAGCACCCACACCCACAGCAGCCACCCGACAGAGGGCCTTTTCCTTTTCCAACTTTGTCTTGCGCACTCGTCGAGCCTATTCACTTTCGTCTGTCAACAAACCCGAGATACCATATGAACCTATTGAAAAATTAAAACTACCCAGTCTGACACCTGCACAACGAAGAAATTCGATTGCTGCCGCACAGCGCAAATATGAGGATTTTGAACAAAAAATTGAGGAAGCACCTCTGTTTGTGCTGGTATCGACCTATTTAAATTATTTCGTACTTATTCTTTTTGGTCATTTGCGTGATATTACTGGTAAAATATTTAAACGTAAACGTTATGCTCATTTGCGTATGAATGAAGTAAGTTTTAAAAGAAAGAAAGAGAGAACAGTCCTTTTCATATTTTGTTTCTTAGGGATATGCACCACTTGTGTCTGATTTTGATTCATTTTATACAAGACGCATGTATTCACGTATTCGGTAAACCTTTTTGATATACATGTAACTTATACAAGAGGAGACTGAATTTATTATTATTATTATAAAAAGAGATTGCTGGAATAGACCTATAACAGGTGTTCCTGGTAGAACACTTACCATATTAGAACGAGAATCAAAAGACTTTAATCAAACATTTAGGTATGGATAACAAAAAAAAAAAAAATGGCCCTTTTTATATATACAATATATTCATAACAACAACAATACAAGATTGACAGGTAGAAAAGTAGAAGCTATCAATTTCTCATCCTATAATTACTTGGGATTTGCCCAAAAGGAGGGACTCTGTGCAGATCAAGTAGAAGAAGCCGTTCATGAGTATGGTATCAGTAGTGCTGGCACCCGTCTGGAGGCAGGCACCTTGGATATGCATACACAACTTGAAAGAAAGGTGGCGGATTTTGTTGGAAAGGAGGATGCGATTGTGGTCTCTATGGGATTTGCAACCAATTCAACAACTATCCCTTCATTGGTTTCAAAAGTAAGAAATGTTCTAACCTAAAAAAGAGCGAGACATATAACAAATTATACATGTAGGGTTGTTTGGTCATTAGCGATGAATTAAATCACAGCTCGATTATTTTTGGCGTTAGACTTTCAGGTGCATCTGTGCGCGTGTTTAAACACAATAATATGATGGATTTAAAAAGACTTTTGCGTGAGGTGATATCACAGGGACAAAATAGAACGCATAGACCGTGGAAGAAGATTGTTGTGATTGTGGAGGGATTGTATTCGATGGAGGGGTCGATTGTGAATTTACCAGAATTGATAAAGCTAAAGAAGGAATTTAAGGTTTGGGAAGAGATAATGCATTTTTGGAACAGCGTTTTTGTATATTTACTTGGATGCTGTCAATGATTAGTTTTACCTTTATATTGATGAGGCACATTCCATTGGCGCACTAGGAGAGAATGGTGGCGGAGTGTGTGATTTTTATGGTATCGATTCTAAACATGTGGATATTTTGATGGGCACTTTTACAAAGTCATTTGGTGCTGCTGGTGAGTTAAAAAATAAAATAGTATTATTTATATATGTGAATATCTAAAACCATTTGTGTTGTGGTTGAAATCCTGTAGGTGGTTATATTGCTGGTGATAAGGTAAGCTTTTTTTTTATATAATAAAAAGAAACAATAACGAATACAATATATGTATATCCACCAAGGCAATCATTGATCATTTACGCATGAGAAATCACGCATTCAACTATGGTGAAAGTATGTCACCGATCGTCTCCCAGCAAGTGAGCTCCAGTATGGGTGTTATTATGTAATATTTACGCAAGACAAATGCAAGTTATTGTATTCATTCTAAAGATGTTATTCTATTTTAGGGGAGAGGATGGTACAGACGATGGTAGACAGAGAATTCAAAATTTGGCAGAAAATGCTCGTTACTTCGCTAGTAGTTTAAGAAAATTAGGATTTATTGTTTATGGTGATGAAGGAAGCCCTGTCATCCCACTCTTATTATTTAACCCTGCCAAAATATCGTAAGTTGTATGATGGTAAGCGTTTTTGCAACATAAAGTTGACCTTTCTCTTTTCATTAGTGCATTCTCAAGAGAGATGTTAAAACGAGGCATCGCTATTGTTGTAGTGGGTTATCCTGCTACTCCCATCATTAGCTCCAGAGCTCGATTCTGTTTATCATCAGCTCATACAAGAGAAGACCTTGATGAGGCCATTGAAAAGATCAGTGAAGTTGGAGATATTCTTATGTTAAAGTTCAATCATCATAAATGTTAAAAAGAAAATTACATGTCACACAGTTATAAATATTAAAATATCATTTTCACGCAAATATGTACATATTTTATTGCTTTTCAAATTTACATTAGTATTCATCATGTTGATCTTGTCATTAGCAACATGTTTAGTCCTTTTACTTGTAAGAATATGGTGGATACTGCCTCAGCATAAAACAAGTGCTAAAAAACGAACAACACCTTGTAAAACCTGTATCTTTTTAGGCTCTGGTAAAACCATACACATATATAAAAAACCGTCTCTTAATCGAGTACTTGGAGCCATTAATCAAGTGTAAATTAGGGGGACACACTGGCGAAATGCTTCAGTTGATTAAAGCACTGGAACCAAAGCAGTATCAACCTAGAATATATATGATGGCAGATTCAGATATTTTAAGTGAAGAGAAAGCAATAGAACACGAAAGTACCTTAACTGAGGTTTTGTATATAAATAACGGATAGTAAAAAAAGTGATTGGAATATTAAAGTATGCGCACGTGCACATCTATAGGGAATATTCGAATTGTACAAAATACCGAGAGCACGCCAAGTAGGACAACCATGGAAATCAGTGCCCTGGACAGTATTTTTAGCACTTTTGACATCACTCAAAGTGATGATGAACACTTTCCCAGATTTAGTAAGCATTCATCCTATTTAAAAGAAAAAAGATGCACACAATGTTGATCCTACATGAATAGATTATATGTAATGGACCAGGCAGTTGTGTGCCTATCTGTTTATTGGCATATCTTCCAAGAGTAAGTGGTTAAAAGAAATAAGGTCATCTGAGTTGAATTAATAAAGATAAATGTAGATATTTGGGATCAAAAAGATTGAGATCATCTATATTGAATCATTTGCTCGTGTCAATAGCTTATCACTAACAGGAAAGCTACTCTATCGTTTCGTTGATCGTTTCTTGGTTCAATGGCCAGAGTTGAATAGATTGGATCGAGCTGAATACAAAGGTATTCTTGTTTGATAGGCACGTGGGCTAGTTGAGTGAAAGATGATTGGCTTTTACAAAATGAAACACCGTCAAGGTTATTACACTCAGCAACTTTTCTATGGATCATATTTTTATAAAATCATTTTTTTTTATTATTATGAATAAAGTAAAAAGAACAGAGAGCGAGAACAAGAATGATGGTTTAATGAAAACAGAGAGAAGATATATGATTATTTAGTTTTAAAGTAGTGTATATATATATGTATTTGGAAGCAAAAAAAAAAAAATCATAAGACGATTTAATGCTTGTTTTTATCACCCATTCGTACTATAGAACACACATTAGTTTCAACATATATATACATACACCGATTTCCCTCTCCTTTTTGATACTTACAATAGAAATTCATAACAACAGCAGCCAACAAAAAGACACAAAGAACAGTTGGACCAACACGATCATCATATGCAGCACCCTCTCTGTTTCTAATCTTGGTAGCTCTCCAGTGGAAAGTATAAAGAGCATACATCATTACACCCATTGCAATGACAGTGAATGATACAGCAGACATGCGACCAATTTTATCACCAAAATTCAACAAACCCATTGCCAATCCACCGAGAACAACAGTAAAGTTCAACCAGGATAAAAAGGTACGTTCGTTTGCAAAGAATACCTTGGGTTCAACACGAACGGGGAGTGCGATACGCTTACCAGAGGTGGGTTCCAATGTTGTGGCAGACATATTTATGATATGGATGAGAGAAAGAGAGAGAGAGAAAGAAGATAAAGAAAGACAAGAATCCAAACTGTGTAATATATATAACATATTGAAATTCCTCTGAATTTCAATTATTTTGGTCTGAAGTAGAAAAAGAGAAAAGCGGCTTATTGTGTAACTTTGAGTTTTTTTTTTTCTTTATAAAGTAATATAAAATATATACATCATATACTATAAAAAAACATAGATAATAGAAAGGATAATATAATAAATAATAAATTAAGGTATAATCGAAGATCCTGTGCTATTACGGTTGTTTCGTCTCGTAATATAAGTATCCTCTCCATCGATTAAAGAATGGCGAATAGAATTAATCATAATCATATCCTCTAATGTCAAATCATCTAAAGGTAAAGCGGAAATATATCGCTGAATGGATGAATTTCTTCTAGAAGGCATCCAGAAATGAATTGAACTTGAGCGAAGCATCATATTTTTACCCCTTGAATTTATGCGGTTATTTAACCTCACATGATCTGTGTATACTTATCAGTGGTACGTCACAATAACAGTAAAAAGAAACACCTTACCTATGAGAACTACCTTGGAGTCATTTACATCAACACTCTTCCTCTTTGGTGTGCTACAGTCATGTATACCAGATGTAGTAGATCGCACTCTGCTGACATGATAGGACTATATGTATAATGTGATTAGGTTGGTCCATGCGATATCACAACTCCGCTTTTCTAAGCAACTGATCTACAATCTAGACATTTTTACCTTTTTAGATCCAATACCAGTAGGAGGTTGATAGATAACACCAAAGTGTTCAGTCATACAGAATGGACAAGATATAGTGGACTTTTCAGAAGGGTTCTTTATCTGTACAAAACACTCGGTGCAGATGGGTTGATCGCAGCAACGAGCAAAATTAATATTGGCAGGATAATACTAGACAAGTCACATTAAAACCATGTAGGAACTATTGGAACAAATTTTTTTTTTTTTTTTTTTTTTTTACTTACAAGAAAGCAGATAGGGCATTCAATTGCATTACTGTATAGTTTCTCGTAGAGTTTTCTCTCACTGTCTTTATAGTAATAATCATGGATACTTTTACTATATCTCTTTTTAGGTATCTTTTCAATCTTGAATTCCTCCAATGGATTAGACAGTCCTATTTTCAAATAAATAAGAAAGAAAGAGACATGTAACAAGGTGCATATCAGAATTGCCCTGTTTTTTTTCTTTGTTATCTTACCTTTATAGAATGGTGCTATTCGCTTTGAAGCAATTAAATCACGTATACGATTCAAATCATAATCTTCATTTTCACCGTATAATCCAAGTGGTACAACAGACCCAAAGTCAACGGCCTGCACCTTTTTTAATTTGGAAGAAGTGACTCCCATGAATAATAATTTATATTGATTGTCGAAAGAAAAAGAGAGAGAAAAAGAGAAAGAAAAGAGAGAGAGAGAAAAGACAAATAAATGATAAAATAGAGAGTGAAATGCATCATAAATCCATCATGTCAGGTGCTGCTGATGATGTGCTCATGCTTATACTTTTTGCGCCAACTGTTTCAGACACACTAACACGCACTTATTACCTTATATTTAAATAGATTGGATGTCTTGGCAGAGTTAAGCTCTTATATACTATACATTCTCTATTTTGACACTTATAAAGTATAAATAAATGACTAAATTTAATAATAACACTAATAATAATAAAAAGCAAAAGAACAAACGAGAACAATGGAGTGTGACTTGTATTCGATTTCAAAAGAGACACAACAACAACAATTGCTTTTTTTGACTATTCTCTCTCTCTCTCTCTCTCCCTTTATCACCAAAATATATGTCGGATAATACAGAAGAACAGGATTACTCTGACTACTCTGATCAGCCATATAACTCTGACTATGATGAGTTGAAAGAAGAGCAATCAGACGAAGAAGAGGAAGAAGAAGACTACAAAAAGGGTGGTTATCACCCTGTTTCAATCGGTGATCGTTTTGATAATGGAAGGTATCTTGTCGTGCGAAAATTAGGTTGGGGTCATTTCTCCACTGTTTGGCTTGCTTTAGATAAATCGTAAGTGAACTTGGATAAAGCAACAAAAAAAAAAAAAAAAAATGGTTTAAAAAAAAAGAAAAAACTTTCCTTTGGTTTAGAACAGACTCTCATGTCGCGCTCAAGATTGTAAAATCCTCCTCTCAATACACCGAAAGTGCACTCGAAGAGATTAAACTGTTGGAGTGTGTTAAAAAGACGAATTCGTCCTCTCCTGGATATCAGCATGTCGCCCAATTACTTGACCACTTTTGGCATCAGGGTCCTAATGGAAAGCATGCGTGCATGACGTTTGAGGTGCTTGGGGAATCGTTACTTTCATTAATGAAGCGATACAACTATAAGGGTATCCCGCAGCCTATTGTAAAGAGAATTGCACATCAGGTATTGGAAGGATTGGACTATTTGCATAGAGAATGTGGGATTGTTCATACTGATCTTAAGCCTGAAAACGTGCTTGTGTGGATCCCTGATATTGAGGATTATTTAAAAAAGGACAATGCAGATATTCTAAAGTTGATTGAGTCAAAGGGAGAAGAAGAACCAACACCTACCACCACCACCACTACTACTACTACTACTACTTGGCTTGAAGGTGTTGATACAACTGGTATGAGTAAGGCTCGTAAAAAGAAACTAAAGAAAAAGATCAAGAAAAAGGCAATGACAGAATCTGTACAGGAAAATGGTATTAGGTAAGTGTGTGTGTGTGTGTGCTTGAGTCCCATTTTTGTTTTGTTGAAACTCATCTATATATATCCCCTTTTTATTATTATTATCATCCCCTTATCTGCTCCAAAATAGTGAATTAGATAAGAAAATGGGAGATGTAAAGATCTCAAAAGGACAGAATACAAAAGTGATACAAACCTCAGTTCTGGATTTTGCCACTATCGGTGCCACTGATAGTAATTGTATAAAGGCGTTTGATAATATTGTAGTTAAAATTGCTGATCTTGGAAATGCATGTTGGATGGATGGAGATTATACGCATATCATTCAAACAAGACAGTATCGTAGTCCTGAGGTGATTGTGGGTGCAAAATGGACAAATGAGGCTGATATGTGGAGTATGGCTTGTATGGTGAGTTTTTTTTTTTTTGTGTGTGTGTCTGTGTGTGTGTATTTTACTAAGTATAGAATAGACATTTGAGTTATTGACAGGTGAATTTCTATTCGACCCCAGGTCTGCTTCTAAATACAATAAGGATGATGGTACTTTTATTTTAAATTATATATATATTTGTATATATATTAAACATAATCCATAGATCATCTTGCTCAAATGCTGGAATTACTACGGACAGCACCGAAAATAGTGGTAACTGGAGGAGAGTTCTCTCGCGAGTTCTTTGACCGAACCGGTAAACTTAAACATATTAAAAAACTACGTTACAGAAGACTACGTGATGTTCTTCATGATACATTTCTTGTCACACCTGAGGATGCCGATGGAATCAGTAGTTTTCTATTACCAATGCTTGAGATGGATATGTCAAAGAGAGCACCTGCGAGTCAAATGCTTAATCATCAATGGTTAAAAGATATATAATAGATCAAGTGTCATAATAAATTGTATAGAAACTTTATTAAATATGTATGTAGTCTATTTCCCGGTGTAAAGAAGAAAAGAAAAAAAAAAAAAAAAAAAAAAAAAAAAAAAAAAAAAAAAAAAGTATAAATAAACATTTGTGCCAAGCAATACGAAAATTGATCTATTTCTCTCTTCTTCTCTTTTTACTTTTCACTTATCCAATACATCATTTAATGCTTGAATTGGATAGTCAAGAACTACATTATTACAAACGAGAACTTATCTCGCTTGAATTAAAGCAAGAGCTTGCTCGCCTCCGTGCTTCAGGTCATGTTTCAGAACTTGTCGATTCCTCTTTATCAAAAAAAGATGATGATTTCCCGTTTTTGCGCTATCTGGCTCAACATTTTCTTGTTGATTTTCCGTTATTAAAAAATGCAAAGGAAAGAGACTTTTGGAATAAACTCCAATCCTTCTTGGATGAATATAATAAACTGAAACTGAACAACTATGTACCAGAGAGTGCAACAGACTCGCAGCATCGCATCCTCTTTTATAAACTCGAGAATATGATGACAATTGCTCTCACTTCCAGTATAAAGACCGTTCAGGGTAACGAAGAGGCCATCAAGGTGAATCTTACTTCGGATGATCTAGTTTCAAACTTAAAGGTAGCTCAAACTGACAATAATAGTGACGATGATCGACGCTTAGATATCAATATATGTACTGTACGTGACATCAATGAAAAGCACACGTTACGCGATGTAACACATGCCGAATTCATCATTCAAACACACTTTCCCAAACCTGTATTCGTTTCTCGACGTCATGGTCAATTTCGCCAACTTCGGGACGATCTCAAACGGGCCTTTCCTACTTTAGAGCTCCCCACCGTTCCCTCCAAGGCACGTGATGCTTCTGCAAGTCTCTATCGCGAAAAGGATCGCCTTTGCCTAAGATCTTTCCTGCATCGACTTTTGATCTTTGATGAGGTCTGTGAGAGTGACATCTTTATAGCGTTTCTCTCGGATCATCCAATTACATTAACAGAAAGGGAGGAAAAGGATGCTCAACAACGACACGATCGAGATCAGGCGAGAATGGAAGAAGAGAGACGTTTCAAGGAACAGGTGGATTCAAAGATGAACGAGTTGGATGGTCTGTTATCCATGCTAAAGACAAAAATCAAAGAACAGAATGGGCTGATGGAAATCTTTGGGATTATAAAAACGACAGAGACAATTGGTTCACTTCCTCCAGAGTTGCAAAAGGCGTTGAGTTGGGGAAGTATAAAGTAAGAATGACAAAATAGTATGATGATGACTTTGTAATTAAAAAAAAAAAAAAAAAAAAGAGTTACTCAAATATATTATAAAGCTTTGCTTTTGTTCTTCATACACACTTTGTATCCTCAGATCGCTCTGTAGAAAATACGGCTAGCCTAAAGCGAACCCATTCGCTCATACCTTACCGCACCATTGCTCAGATGCTCAAGCTTTCTAATCCATTTGTGATGGTCAAAGGTGTATTGGATTTATTTTTGGCTCAACCCTTTGGTGGAAAAAGTCTTTTACAAAGGTAAACATATACAGATATATATACATAGGCAGATATAATAACGTTTGTTTGTTAACAGAATCATACTCGTTAATATGAACGATGAATCCAAAGAAATGCAAAAAGATATTGAAGAACTCCAACAAAAGATCAATGACCCACATCTTTGCAAAAAGGTAGAAAACACCATCAAAACCGATATGCCCCCAGATCTTGTCTTTTCGGGAAACAACATAAAAGATACACTTGACATGCTTAAAAATCCTAGCATCGAACCTGTATTGACCTCAGAGCAAATCATGCATGTTGCATTCGCGAATCAACCCGGAAACAAAGAAGCCCATCAGTTGGTAGAGCAGCTCTATGATCTCTGGGTGCTGTATGCTCGCAAACAAGAGAAGGACGTTCTGATGTCACTGATGTTCCAAGGTGCCACTGGTGATATCATCAAGGATCTATTTGCCATTTTTTACACCCCACTTGCCCAGGTCTACAAATCGGCTAATATTAGTGACACCATTGGTCACGTTTCTGGCTTTATTGATGATCTTGTAAAGGTCATTGATGACCTGGAAAGTGTAACAAACACAACGCAACCCTTTATCGATCTTGTACAGAGGCATGAGCAGGAATTCTATTCATTTGTGCACAATGTGCATGCACAGGACAAGAGCAAGCTCTTTGATGGACTGCTTTTGTATGTTGACTCGATATTGAATTTTGTTGCCACCGGTCTACCCACTCGAATCGATATCGACAAGATCACAACAGAGGCAGGAATCGACCCTGCAGCGTATCCTGCATTAAAACAAGAGATTCAGAGTATCTGTATGTATCATCTTGCTAGAAAAGAGAGACATTTAGAACGAAAGCGTCAAAAGTTGATGTCGACAACAGAACCTGCTATTGAGTTTTCACCTGATAACGACAGATTTAAGGGGGCTTTGGATGACTTTAGTGAGATGGAGGAGGGCGACTGGGATCAGTCAACTGATAGCTTGGCTCATGAGATGACACTAAAATCACCCACTTTAAAAATCATCCCTACCATTTTGCCTACTTTTGTCAATCATGTAACTCGTGTCCTGAATGAATGATAATATAAACAACTTGATTTTTTTACTGTTTACTTCAGCTTTATTTGTTTATATAAATTAATAAAACTTGATAATATCAGGTCTCCATTTACACTCATATACGACAAAGCAACATTGGGCCATTTGATTTTTAAAATATAATATGCAAAATGAAATAAGAATCATTTATTTAAGAATATGAAAGTGAATGAATAATAATAATAATAAGCAATGTTCTACTCTTGTTTCTCGACAATCCCCTTTAATAATAAGGTCTTGAGATGCTGCCATCTATCATTACAAAGTCTTGCAGAATGCCGACCATTGAATCGAAGTTCCAATTCATTCCAACCGCCACCGTGCAAGTGATGAAGTACATAATTCAGTAATATCATGTCATCGTCGTGTGTCCATAATTCATAACCACGTATGTCTTGATCAAATTTTGAGGGCGGCGGTAGCCTTGGTTTTGGTAGTGATGAGATCTGATGATAATAATAAAACAAGGAGAGAGAGGATTGAGTTATTCGGACTCTCAAACGCTTTTCTAAAAATGATTTTTACCTCTTTACTTGAAGTAGAAGAAGTGCCTGAATGTTTTAGTTTCTCAATAGTGTAATCGATAAGATCTTTTGTGGTCACATTAATCTTGGGGCTGGGTTTTTTCTGTTGTTGTTGTGTTGTTTCTTGCTCTTCTTCCTGTTCTTCATCACTCTCAATAATTTTGCCATTTTCATCATACTCCACAATCAGCTTTTGTTTAACTTGGAAAAGAAAAAAAAAAAAGGGCTCATTAGCAAAAGATGACATTTTGTTACAAGTTGTTTTTTCTCTCTCTCGAACACACACACACCTTTCTTTGGTATCTGTTTTGGTATGCATGGTGTACCAGTGCGTTGGTAGTTCAGGATAATATTACGAACGGCGGTTTTCGATAGTCCTGATATGCGTGCAATATGCTTCTCTGTTGCACCGGCTTGATGTGCGCCAATGATAAGCCATCGTTTTGACTCTGCTGCGTCTCTTACTGGTATTGATTTTGGCATTAAAAATGTATATATGAAGTAATAAGAAAAAAGGTAAATAAGAAAAAGAAAGAAGATGTGAGAAAAGATGCTTAAGAGTTGAATGGAAATGATTTTAATTTCTAATCCAATAGGATTCTCTCTAAAGACAGCTTAAAATATGATTGGATAAAATCGGATTTGCTATTTTGTACAACTTGATTTTGCTTGAAAGTTGTGTATATCATTTCGCTATGGGAGAGGACTTTTGAATATAGATTAATAAGTTGAAAAAAAAAAAAAAAAAATACTAACAGAATATAAAAACAAGTAGAAATTTATAAAGATTGCATGTGCAAAGTAATATGGCTGACAACAGTATCTACTTATTGATATACCTATGGAAACAATCAATTCCACCCTCATTCATATTGATAAATGCCCCCCAACTTGCTCTTCGCTCGGCGAGGAGAGCACAGACACTCGATTCTATACCTAAAATAATAAGCATGAAAACGTGTATTGTTTTAATGATGATCCCATAATATATTATTTGTCACGTTTAATTGTAATTTAATCGAACTTTATCACAGTTTTCTTAGAGAGACGTAGGGGCTTGCTACCATCATTTTTTTTTTTTTAGAAAAGCCGTTCTAAAACTAGGATTCTACTAAACGACTTTAAACATAATCATATATCATTTGCATTGTTTTAATCGGGTCAATAAATTTTACATTTGTTATGAATATTCTCAAATTACATTGTTTTTATTGTATATGCTAAACCACACTTTATGATTCTCTCTTCTTCTTTTTTTTTTAATCCATTTTAATCGTCAGTAAAGATTTCTACATGTCTTTTTTTTTAACGCGATAACTTCTCGCTATTGATACTATTTAGCTTAGAAAAAGAATCGTGAACCTCCTTGAAAGTTCATTGTAGAAAAGGAGTTTTGTTCGAATATATGGCTATCAATATTCTTGAAGGGAGGTTTCTCTTTCTCTTTATTACACTAGTAAACTTGACGGAAATAATAATCTGGTGAAAACTAAAGTCGTTTAATGATAAAGAAGATATCAATACTTTGATACTGTTTATGTACAAGTTGGTTTTTTTCTTTACTTGTACATTCTAAGTGGCTGAATATAAGACATTTATGCATTTTTAACAAGGAAAAACGTACTATCAAAGAACGCGTGGTAAACCTTTTCTTTGTTTAGTAAAATAATTTCAAAACCATTAAATGTTCTCTTGTATATTGTATATATAGATACTTTCCATTTGCTAATGAACCACACATGTAAACACCGTAATAGAATACCAATAACAAGATAGAACTTTATAGTTCACTTACCTTGGAAGGCATTTTTTGGGTATATTCGGCAGTGGCTATGCCACCCATATAAAATTATATTCAGAACATTGTAAGAAGGAGCAAAACTATTGAATAGACTTTTCCCCACTTTATATTTTGAGGAATTGAAATGAACCCTATCTATATAAACATACGACATCTACCTTTCCATATCACCATCACTCTACATAAACCATCGATTTTCTCATCAACCCCTTCCACTCTTATAATGGCTATATCGCATGACATTTACATCAAAGATCACATGCTTCTAAAATAAAGAAGAAAAATTATAAATAATCATGATTATGATTATAATTTATTTTTAAAAAAGTAATAATAACTGATTCGATAGCTTATTTAAATCAACCAGTCGAGAAAAAGAGGGTTATACTCTAAAATTAGAAAACCACATGCGATATATATAAAAAATAGGTTTTTTTATGGAGTCTAAACACCCTCCATAAAATAAAACATCGCCACACTCATGATTGGTTGAAAAATGACGAATTTCTTATGCAGCGATATAATTTATTAAACTCAGTTTGCTAATTACCATTTCATCAGTTGACTAAATAACAGCATGAACTTGTATACTAAATAAGAATGTATTTTGTATATTCTGTACATATTTTATTTTCATACATTCTACTACTCTAGCACAATGGATTTTGATGATCCTATTGAATGCCAATCAAATTATTGGCATGAAAGACATGCTTTTTTCCTTCCATTATGGGCCCCTCTCCATACAAAGCACGCACATATATTATAGAAAGAGGTCCCCTCTTTCTTTCTTTTTTTTTTTGTATTCTTCTCTCCTGCTATTTCTCCTTCTTTCACCAACAGCGAAAAAAAAATAAAGAAATAAACTCCTTATATTTTGACAGTCTTTTTTGTATATTCACATCATGTAATAACAACAATAAAAGTGTTTTCTTTATTTTATTTTTTCTTTTCTTTCTTTCCTTTTACTTTCTAGCAACTGGAGTTTAGGAATTACTGCTTTTCTTTATATAATAATAATATATAATATATAAAGATTCAATTATAAATATATAAATATAAATACAATCTATTCTATTTACTTAAATAATTAATCATCTTGAATAACTTTTTAAAAAAGAACAGAAAAAAAAGAAAAGTACAACAAGAAAGGTGAAAACACAGAACCAAGATAAAAATGCATTCAACCATGGCATCGTTTGCAACGGATCATGCACAACCATACTTTTATCCACCAACGATACCGGAACATCATCATTATCACAGAAATTCTCGTCGTTCATCTACCGCTACTTATTCAGGAAATAAATCTTCTCGGACCATTGGCGATCGGCGTCGAAGTTCGGGTGCATTGTCAACCTATTCACAATCTCAAAAACCAAGAAAATGCATTGGCGAATATGTTGTTGGAAAGACGTTAGGAAAGGGTGCTTCAGGTAGAGTACACACAAAAACTATGCAATGAAGATGAAATAATAATAGACAGTAAAAAATTATAATAATAAACAATGAAATTTATTTATATATAACTAATCAATATACATAAACATATAAAAAAAAACACCAAATATATTCAATTATCAAACAAAAAGGCAGAGTAAAACTTGGTGTTCATAGACACACCGGCGAACAGGTGGCTATAAAAATCATTAGTAAAGCACATTTAGCCGCCAATCCAGCCATTGAAAAAGCAGTAAGACGTGAAATTGCAATCATGAAATTAATACACCATCCAAACGTTATGTCGCTTATTGATGTTATTGATGATCCAACATCCTCAGATTTGTAAAGTATAAACCATTTATTCCCTTTTTTCCCCCTTTTAATTATTATTACTATGATAATTGATTTTGATTCTTACTCAAATCTCCCTATCGTCCCCTTTTTTATATTATTATTTTATTATTTAAAGCCTCTTTAGTTGTCTTTTATATATATGGACTAAAAATACTTTATTTTACTGCTAACTTCTCCCCTATTTTTTCATAAAGTTTAAAACTCCTGCATATTAACGTACACTTTGTATATTTATTATAGGTATCTTATATTGGAATACGTCGAAGGTGGTGAGCTATTTGAGTATCTTGTCAGTAAAGGTCGTTTAAATGAAGCAGAGGCACGTCACCATTTCCAACAAATTATCTTGGGTCTAGACTACTGTCATCATCATTTAATCTGGTAAATATACTCTATTATTAAAAATCAAGAAGTCTTTGTAACCCTTTTATTTTTTTTAAAAAGTCATAGAGATTTAAAACCAGAGAATTTACTACTTAACTCGAGAAACAATATTAAAATTGCTGATTTTGGTATGGCTTCGCTTCAGCCACTAGGGTCAATGCTTGAAACTAGTTGCGGGTAAGTTTATCAATTTAACAAACAGGTTTTTTTTTTTTTTCTGTTGCTATAACTTTGTTATTTTTTTTTTTTATCAAAAGGTCTCCTCATTATGCAAGTCCAGAAATTGTTGCTGTAAGTTTTCTAGTTTTTTTTTATTTTTTGCTTTTATAGTAAACATATATTACTTTAGGGATTACCATATAATGGCTCTTCTTGTGACATTTGGTCTTGTGGTGTTATTCTTTATGCATTGCTAACTGGTCATTTGCCTTTTGATGATGAAAACATAAGACAACTTTTGAAAAAGGTATACATTAAAAAAATAAAAACTCACAAGAGAATAGTATTCACAAAAAAAAAAAAAAAAATATTAGGTTAAATCTGGTAAATACATTATGCCAGATAACATATCAGCTCAAGCACAGGATCTTTTGAGAAGAATACTCGTTGTTGATCCATCAAAACGTTTGAATGTACGTACAATAATAACCATGACTATTTCAATTTTTATATATACTAACTTGTACTTGAATAGATGGAACAAATTATGGCCCACCCTTGGTTTCGTGAAACTGAACCTGTCAATGTTGCCATCCTTCCTATTCCACCTACCGAAAGTGAAATTGGTCAGCCTGTCAGTGATGCATCCGAAATTGACGATCGTATTTTAGAAACAATCAAGTTTCTTTGGGGTGAAACAAGTAATGATGTTGTCATCGAAGCATTAACACAAAAAGAGTAAGTAAAAAGTGAAAATGATAAACAAAAATAGTATCCTAACAGGTTTATAGGTATAATATGCAAAAGGTGGTTTATGTGTTACTACAACAGCACGCAGAGAGATATTGGCAAGCTGATCATGCTGATGACAGTGATGATGATTTTGAAGAAAACAGTCCAGGTAAGAAAAAAAAGTGATGTGTATAAACAAGTAAAACTCAATTTTTATTTTGATAATATGTACAGATGCTTCTCGTCGTCGCTACCGCACAATAGGTCATCGAAGAGAGCCTGACAATCGTCGTTGTTTATCCATGGTTGAATCTAGTCACACCGCAAAGAGAGGTAGTGGACCACGACCTGCCGTACCTTCTTGGGTACCATCAGGAAATGAGAATCGTAGATACTCATCAGCTACTATAAAAGCTGAAAGACACGCACCTCCTCCACCTTCTCCAACTGTTGATATGTCCAAATCTCCAATAACCAAATCAGAACAAGATGAAAAGAAACCCTCAAAAACTATGAAGAAGAGCGAGACATTTTACGCTAGATTTGTTAAAAAGGCTTTATCATCTAGTCGTCGTCACCATAAAGAAAGGTATTGTTTTATATTCACTTTACCAATTTTTCCGTTGCTTATTTATTTATTTATTTTTGAAACAAAAAGAGAGCCTGAAGTCACAGAGCAACAACAGCAGGCTGCTGCTGGTACAACGACAACGACAACAAATGGTGAAACTCATCCTCCAATCACCACTACTGCGACAGGTACTGTCAAACTAGGTTTGGTCGGCACCCTTCGTCGTAAGAATCCATTTACAAGAACACCCATCAATACAACCGATTTTGCCATTTCACCATCGTCTATGAAGGAACAGCAACAACAACCTACCTCGCCTGCAGTACCACCTAAATCCACACTTCGTCCTACCAGTCATATATTACAGCGAAATAAGGTAGATCCTTCTTCAGATGAAGATCAACCACCACTTCCACCACCACCCTCCTCCAATAAGAGCAACAAGTCGGCTACTCTTAGTGCTAAACGTCTTTCACTTCGTATTCCTAATGCATTCCGTGGTGATTCTACTGTCAGCTCTAAGAAATTTGGCTTTACACTCGGAAGTAACTCACGTCGCCAACGTAAGCAACTTGATTTGACACTTTTCCAAGACGGAGATAATGAGCAAAATAAGAAGCAACAGCTGATGAACAATAGATCCAACCAATCTATTCCCCTTCCACCACCAGCACCACCTGGACTTTTGTCAGATGGAAGTACATTAAGCAGCAGTAGTAGTCTTAGCAGTCGTCATAGTAACAATTCAGGTTTTCAAAATGAATACAGCAACAAAAACACACTATTAAAGAAGGGTCACAGTGGTACTATGCGTAACCCAAGCTTCTTTAGCTCTTCTGGTACTGCACGTCGTTCCAGTCAAGCTTCATTCAAGTCATCTATAAAGACCAGTAGTAACCATAGTGGTTTTACATTAAACCATCGTCCTACCACACCAAGTCTCCTTTCAAACAGCTCAACCATGAATTCTCCCATAAGCCCTGCCTCCTCATCGGCAAGCCAAAATATACCAAAAGCATCTTGGTTATCAAATCTTTTCTTCTTCAAACAACCAAAGGTTTGTTCTTTGGTCGTTTATAGTACTCATACCGCCGGCATCTTGCGTTCATTACATAGATTAATGAATAAGGTATAGTTTTTCTTTTAGAAAAAAAATGATGAGAATGATAAAACTAAATATTTTATTTTATTAGACTGCTGAAGCAAGATTTTATGAAAAAACAGATCGTACGGGTGTTGCAAGATATAAAGCTGAAATAAAAACAAAGACAGCAGGTAAGAGAAGAATAAACATAAAAAAAAAAGTGTATATCTAACAATATTATAGATGGCAAAATAAGACAAGTCAAATGCAGAATCGATTTGATCATGTCAGATTTGGATCCTCAAAGCTGCGTTGTTCAATTTACCCAACAACAAGGTAATTAAAACTGAAAATTTATGCACGTAAAAAAAAAAAAAAAAAAATATCTAAAATTATATTTTTATAGGTGATGGTGTACTTTTGAATTCAACTGTTCATCAACTTCATCAAGCTATACTCAAGGAGTACCCATGCCCCTCTAATATTATCCTTTCCGATAATTCGTTTAAGGAACTTAATAGTGTTAACACTTCAGCCACGTTAGTTGAAGAAGATATTTAACGTGCCTTTTTTTTTTTCTATAACCCTTTTTCAAAAACAAAAACAAAAAAAACTTTATTTTTTCTTGTTCTTTATCTTTTTTTTTTTCTTTAATAATAGTACTGAAAATGAAAAAGAGAGAAGAAGAAGAAGAAAAGAGTTTGTATCAAATAAAACAAAAAAAAAAACTTTATCAACTTCAAATCTGTCAATCTAAAAATAAAAGAATGACATGTATGCAAATTAATATGCATTTGGAGAAAGAGAGACAAAATCAGATGATGCAATAGTTTAAGATAAAATGATCATACCATTGCCCCTCTTTTGGTTCCCATATACACATATATGGAACCATTCTGCTTTTTTATTTTTAAACCAAGAAAAAAAAACATGACTAAAATAGTCGAATGTTATCTTATTGAAAAACAATATCTGAAGTATAATTCATAGAACTATTAACTTATGTAAATAAAAGTTTATGCTGTATCAATTATTTAAAGAGTTAAAACTTATTGGTGTATCTTTTTTAAAAAAATGCTGTGCAGTTATATATTCGTCACATTGTTGTTGATATTCCAGGACAAGCATCTCGATTGTCTCCAATATATGTCTTGGAATTACCTTTATTTCTAGCATTTTCCTAGAATACCTTATGCAACGACTGAGCTGGCGATCCGGAATTAGATGGAAATAATGTGACATATTAAACAAATTCAAGTTGAATAATGCAACCTATGTAACAAATAATTCTGTACATATCATAGATGTGAGGATGGATGTAGTAAAAGCCGCGACGTATGCTAAAACTCAAAAATCACTTGGTTAGATGGGTGACTTTCTTCTACTTCCTCCAGCATTATTGCTTAAAACTATAGAAATTTTCTATGGAACGAACACTGTTTGTTTTAGAGTTAGATTAAGTGAAAGTCTTGACCCAATTTGAATGGAATAATAGCGACGACATGTATATACATAGATGGAGTGGGATATAATTAGCCAGCTTCTAAAACTATCTTATTCAACTATTATCAATGGCTAAATTAAGTTTTGGTTTTTATACTTTTATTATTATTTTCAATAAAATATATATGCAGACGGTTAATAAAATTAACCATTGCCATACACAAGTGATTTCATTTCATTTGGTTAAATTTTCAGACATATCCGTCATTATGCTTTTTTTTTATCAAAGTTACTGTGTAAACTAAGGTATAAATGTAGAATATCAAACATGTTTTCGCATGTTTTTTTTTAATATACCCTTTTTATTTATATAAAACAACTCACATCTTTTAATGAGATGGAAACTTCCCCTGATGTGACGCAAAATAAAAGAACACCTCACGTGAATAGTATTTGATAGAGCAGTCCTTTCTGAATATAATCATTATATTGATAAACAAGAATAAGTATACTTTTTCATATTTGTAAAGAAAAGACGTGGTGGCATTAATAGAAATCCAAGATAATTATGATTTATTTGTCAAATAAAAGAAACTTCTAGTTTGAATTTGCATTTTCACTCATTCTTTTTTCCAGGTCTTTTTCAAGACCATATGATTGCATAAACTAACGATTTATATGTGGCTTTTAACAACGATTAATTGCTTCATAATTGTCAAAGGTCAATTTGGGAATATTTCATTTTCCCCATTAAGGTTATAAATCTAACCTTTTCTCACTTAATTGCAAAACAAAAAAAAAGGAATTTTATTTATTTTTTTATTAGAAATTTAGATTCAAAATACTTGAGTTCATTTATTTGTTTTTTCATCATGATCAGTAAAGGTATAATAATAAAACTGTATATAAATAACCACATGTGAGTGGAGTAATAAAAATATAAATGTAACTTTATAACGATGTAAAGCATGTAAAATATACATATGTGAGTATGCGCGTGTACATTGCATTATGCATTTGAATGGAGTCTGGCTTGAATAACAGTTATATTAGGCACACCAAGTTCCGTCTAATTTACAAAAACAAAGTAACAACATAAGTAAAATCCCAAAAAAGTATTATGTTTTTCTTTGTGTTATTATTTGCAGACTTACTCTGGGTATATTATTATTGTCTAATGAAGTGCTACCATTTCCTGGATCTTCGTTGTTTACTGAATCATTATTCTCACGATCACCTAATACCGAACAATGGAAAAAACCACAATTCTATTGTATAAAAATGTGTTAAATTACCATGATTTTTTAATAAAAGCCAATAACCATACATCAGACCATGAGGATCCGCACCCCCAGCAAAAACTAAATCCACATAATGAACAATCCACTTTATTACATCCCTCATCACGATTAATCATAATTGAACAATTTGGACATCGTCGACTAAAAGAGCAGTTATATATTAATAAAGAACATATATATTTAGTCAATGTTTTTTTTTTACCTATTTTCTAATTTCCATTGTAAGACTAAGATTGTATCATCTTGTGTTTGTTGTTGCTGATTCACTAATTGTTTCATATTTTCTTCGCATGTCAAACCGATATGTGCATCGTATCCACATTGTAAACAAAATTCATTTTCACATGTTGGACTTTTTAAAATGGTTTAGTTACATGCCCACTTTTTTTTTGCTATTAAAGATATACACTACCATTGATTAAAAGGAAATAAAGCAATAAATCCAAATTGCAGTTTTCTCCATGTTGTAGGTCTCATCTCCAACTGTAGAACTTGACGAGAAATTGCCTTCAACTTTTCCATGTCCTCTATCGTTGTACAGTACTGCTTAAAGTAGGTCATCAGTCTTTGATGAATATCAGGTAGACTCGAATTTCTCCATTCCAACCTTTCAAACGTTCGTTGGAAGGAGCGATGTGCTGTGTCCAAAGTAGTTGAAGGGACTAATTCTTTCGTCATATCTTTTATCATTTCTCCTATTTGTTTTGAGCGACTTTTTTTTTCGTATATGTCATGTTAATATCCTGCAGGTTTAAATATGATACATATTTAAAATAAAAAAAATGGATACTCACTTCAAATGATGTGTTTTTTCAAAGTTACATGGCGCAACTTCAGTTTCACATCTCGGACAGCATCTTGTGAAATTACGATAAGGTTGATTAAACTTATTATAAAGCTCTGTGATGGCTGCTGGAACGTATTTGCTCCACTCTGCTTGTGGAATGTGAACTCGGCAAACTGGACATCTAATTTTGGTGATACACAAACCCCAAGATGATTTGACTACTTCAGACACATATCTATTTATAAAAATAGAGTTAATACATATTATTAAAAAAATACAGTAGTAACTTACTGTTGGAAACAGTCAATACAGAATTGATCTCTACAATATCCTAGACATAAATCCAGTTTAGCCTCAAAACATATAGAGCATCGTTCCTGCCATTGATTTAGCTCATCTTCTTCAGAGTCATCCAATGTATGAAGCATATGACTCTCATTGCTCTCCCGATCCGATGATTTCTTGTTACTTTTAGCACTGCTGGAAGTGATAAAAAATGCAATGCTAATAATGGCTCGAATGAATAAATAAAGTGGGAAAAAAATAACTAAAATAAGACTCATAAAAAGAGGATGATGAAAGAATCGTTTTAGTATCAGGCAAGGTGTAATAACGAACAGTTCATAGAGATAATCCAAAAAGATATGGATAAATAGCTGTGTCATCGATTTACTATCGTTATTTTCTAATTGTTTACTTGGATTTTCTGTTTGCATAATATAATTATTTGAAGTAAAAGAAAGAACCAAAAAATGAAAGAAATAAGAGAAAAAAAGAGAAAAATAAAAAAAGGAGACGAAAAAGGGGAAATGAAATACATATATATAAATACATAAAAAATAAATAAAAAATAAATAAAAATGGACATGATAAAAAAAAAAAAAAATCAAAAACAGGTAAAGTGCTGATATTACTATCAAACTTGTTAATTTTTATTATTATTATTGTTTGGTTTCCTTCTTTTCACTCACGCTCAGCCACGCTATTAGTATTATTGATGGTGATATAGAGGATAATGGTAAAAGGTCTATTGTTTTAATGTCTCCTGATAAGCAGTGATTAAAGGATGGCGTTCACCTAATACACAAGGCAGTGTAGCTTTTTGATAATAATCTGGATAAAGTTCAAGATTATCAATGACGGAATCTAACAAATGAGCTTGACCAGTGACAACACCAGGGGCGTCAGCAAAGGACACTGCAGTAATATGTATATGGAAATGGTAATACGAAGGTTGATAATGCACAAAAAGGCGTAGGTGTTCCGGTAACAGGTTAGCCCTTTCCTTCACCAGCTTGTAGCTTGTATCCCTTATTTTCTTGAGTAACCTCACATGCTCGGAATTATGAAGCGATCTCAGTGAAAGTATATCTGATCGCATTGCTATTGCTACCCAATACAATGTTTCGATATGTCCGTCCCATTTCATGTCTG
The DNA here is from genome assembly GCA_025399235.1 of Backusella circina FSU 941. Lineage (NCBI taxonomy): Eukaryota > Fungi > Mucoromycota > Mucoromycetes > Mucorales > Backusellaceae > Backusella > Backusella circina. The sequence continues at coordinate 97,752 of MU622316.1, read as the reverse complement.
GCAAAATCACAAATCCGGTTTCAGGATCATGGTCATGATAAATCACTCGCTCTGCTTCAGCAGTCCCTTCCAAGATATTTTTCACCCACTGAATTCTCTTTTCTGGGATAGACTTAATATAGGGCAGTGTTACCTGCTGATAAAGTGAAGGAGTTTCAACAAACATGATACGAGCCTGTGCCTCGTACTTGAGTATATGCGTTTCTGTGGCTGGACATATTACTTTCACGCGCGTGTCGAGTTTATTTTCGGATATGTTTGTAAGAGCCCAGCCGTAAATATTGTTCATTACTTCATCGTCGAATCCTTTTGCTGATTGTGCTAATGTCGTGGCTGTGGCATCTTCAAATCCTGTTTTTTCGAATGATAAAATACAATCGTTCTCTCCATATTTCCCCAAGATATAGACTAGTTTTGTTCGTGTGTCATTTGATAATACGCGTTCAAATTTAAATTCTTTAAGAATATTTTGAAGGTTGCTCATAGCGAAACAGAATAAAACAGTGATACTGAAAGATAACCCCCACTCACGTCCTTGAACGTAAAAATTGCTATTGAGCTTGTTTTTTTTTTGGTTTTGTGCGGTGATGAAAGTGCCAAACTTCCGGACCGGGGTAATAGTCAGAGGTTATATCACTATGTATAAAAGAAAATTGGCTAGTAAGCTTCCTTGATAAGAACTAATCGTGAGAAACATGTCTTCATAGCTGCTCTCATCTTAATAATTGAATAAAATCACGAACTTTATAGGTACTACCTCAGTCTTTATTGATATGGAATACAGAGAAAACTATTATCTACAACTAATACCGTTTTCATAAAATGAGATATACACGGATGCGTTTTTTAAATGTCAATTCTATGGCTGTTGAAGAGATAAAATCAAGCCTACACAAATGATTTTAACAAAATACACCAAGTTGTTGACTCGGAAATAAACAAATAAATTGACAATATTATTTCTTCACTATCTTATTACCTTGATTATCTTGATATGTTTATAAGAGAGAGAATAGACTAACGGATAAACAGAGGAACAAGAAAACAAAGACACGTGTGTAATAAGAATATAAAACAATGAATTATCCTGAAGGACGATACCGTTTATTATATGTCATTAAGTGCTTATTTATACTTATGGAGAGATAATGACAAGGAGCCATATTTCCTTGACTGGTTGATGGCTTCTATTCCTTACTTTATTGGTAAGGAAAAAGGTTCTGCAAAAAAAAAAAACTCACTTCATAGCCCTACTCCATTGTTGTTATTATCCCATAGCATTTTGACGCTACTATTATAGTATAATTGCTCATTTTACTTTTGTAGATTCGCTTTGAATCTTTCGCATACTAGTTTTACTTTTCTGGAACTGATTTTAAAAAAGGTTAATGTTGACTATTGGTGTACGTGGGGTTCTAATAAGCATGGTATGATATTATGTTTGGGTATCTACATCTTTGCGGCTGGATATGCTACTTTTACGCACATGTTGAGTAGTATTTTGAGATATTTTCTTAAGAGCTCAGTTATATGATTGCTTTTCATGAATTCTTCAACTCCATTTTCAAGTAATGAAACACAGTGCTGCTTTCAGAATATTCATGGTATATAAATTAGTATCTTACGAATATTATTTTATAATATGCGTTGTAATTTAAATCATATAGAGGATATCTTCAACACTTGCCATAAGAAAGCAAAAAAAGCATTCATTTTTTTTCTTAATGGTATTATGGCGTGCATTTGTATATATAGTTGTGAGAGTGTGACTGTTGTGAAATGTTAATTTAAAAACATTTCCTCTTTTTAGGAAACTCTTTAACAACCATGCATGTTGTTTGATTGCACAAGACTACTTTAATCTGAGCCTCTTCATGCTATTATTAAACTCTCCTTGAATTCTCCCTTTTTTTCGTTGTTTGTTTGTTTTTGATCTGTTTCCTTTTTATTTCATTATTATTTTTTTTCCTTTTTTTTTGAATTTTCCTATTCACTTATAAATGACAACAAGAGTATCTTTTGAACCTAAAGATCCAAGAATCATTATTGCTGATTATTGGTATAGCAGCGATGAAGAGGATGAAGGTGAGGAGTGTAATACTTCTGAAACAGCCGTGATAGACGGAAAGCCTAGAAAGCGAAAGACGGGTACTCAAGCTCTTGTTGAGTTTTTAAACACTACCAGTCCTGAGGAGTTTCAAAAACTGACTACCAAAAGAACTTCTTCGTTTTTCAGAAGAAAAACTAAAAACAATCCTGCTGTGAATGCAAGAGTGCTAGGCTCGACCAATCAGGGAAGAGCTTCCCCATACATCGCTCGCCGAAAGAATTACATCGAGATTCTTGCGAGCCCACTTAAAGAGGCAATGAAATCAAGTCAAACTCTTTCATCCCATCCATCCTTAGTGCATAAAGTCACAGCCAGTAGAAGCAACAGTGGGGTCGGTCATATTAATAATAGCAACATTAGTAGCATCAATGGTAATAGCAACAGTGCAAGTAAAAATGGTAATCATAGTGGTATGATTTTACCTCTGCCATACAAAGCATCGGTCAAACGCGAGCCCAGTCTATATAGCATCCAAAGATCCATTCACCCTCGGCAGGATCATGACCAAACCGGGCAAGTTGGAAATGACGCAGGTTTTATCATTGAGCAGGCTTTATTGCAACGTCTGCAACAAAATCAGCGTAATTCTAACGAGACACCAGGTGAAGTGGTGACAGACTTATTGGCAAATGAACATATACGAGCTTTAAATATATTAGCAGAACAGGAGAAAGGGAAAACCAAGGAAGAGGATGAAGAAAAAGTAGCTGTTAAAAAAAGAGTGCGTCATGTGCAAGTTCAAACATCACAATGGAAAGAAGAGAGTACTGATATATTAAATGCAGTAAATGATGTCAGTGCGTCAACATCGCCTATAATAGACAATGAAAATCTTTTAAAGCGACTGGAAATTGCTGAAATGGAGCTTAAAAAGGAAAGGAGGACACGTCAAAAATTGGAAGCTACTCTCATGGAAGCGACTGATCATTTTGAAGTACTTAGTGGGCTAGCATATTTGAAATTACGGGAACTGTGGGAAGAAAAGCTGCATTGGGAAAATGCATACATCGACGTAAAAGAACAATCTTGGCGGGAACATCAGAAAGTCAATAACGAACTCACTAGCAGTGACGAGGGCCTATCGTTGGACGAATCGTATCTCGATGAGACCAATATGTATCAACATTACCCGCAGGTGAGGTAATGGTTTCTATTCGATAATACTTGCCATCTATGCTATCTATCTATGTTTTATTAATTTGTGCTAATATTTCTTTTTGCGCACTTCATTTTCCTTTTTTCTTTTTGTAAACAAGCTGAGTAAGCAAAAAAAATAAACTTACCCAATCGGAATAATTTATTCAGTAGAAGCTTTAAATTCTCCGAGAATATATATATTTGTTCCTGACGTTACCATTTAAATCAGATGAAACAACGAAAGAAACAAATTGATCTCTTTACATATCTACCTGTTTTTAACTTTAATCTCAGAAAATAGTAAATTTTGTTTCTCCTTTTGATATCAAAGAAATTAAGATATGTTAAAGAAAATGTCGTGGCGTGATAAATGTAAAGAAAGAATAGGAGGGGAAAATTCTAAGATAACAAATGTATAACCAATTATGGTTTGTTCTTGTAACATCAATGCGGATGATACTTAATAGGTACAATGTCGACAAATGTTCTTTTTTTTCCCCATCTCCAAAAAAAAAATGACTCGTTCTAGATTCGGTCATACCCGAAGCCATTTTAAGCAATTGCGAAGGGATGAAATAAACTGAAGTGAAACATAGCCTAAAAATCAAGGCACACTTATAATATTTACCAAAAAAATATCAGGAAAACAAAGTTAAACATTTATGGTACATCTAACGTGTTGTGATTAAACAGAACAACCGCGGTCAAGGGGCTCATGTAGTAATACCTAATTGAGCTTCAATTCCAGTAAAAAAATAACATTTTGACCCTTTTTTATTTATCTAAGAAGACCATTCAATTACCTGGGTAACAAGGCTATTGCTTGGATTATTTTTACTATTATTATTATTAATATTTCTTATCATAAAAGGTATTAATTGGAGCTCAAATAACCTTTTTCTACCATTTATGTAATTCTTTTTAATTTTTATTATATGTAAACGTTTAACCTGTGGAGAATGAATAACAAGAAGTAGTTTTAAAATAGACACAACTCCTATCTAACCTCAAAGTCCAAAAATTAATTAATTTCTTATATTTTATTGCTGCTTCATTGTTTTTTCATTATACTAAAAGAAAGAGAAAAAGAAAGAGAAAAAGAAAGAATGGATGAAAGAATAAAGATAAAAAGATGAGGTACATGGAATGTGTGACAGGAGCGAATTGTTCATTTAGCAAAAAAAAAAAAAAAAAAAAAATTATAATTCATGGTTAATGGTAATGTAATAGCCAAATCAGATTTAAGATACACACACGAGGGATAAATTTTTATTTTTAACATTAAAATTATAACATGATGAAAAGATTAAATAAACTTATTTTAATTGAAACATGATAGCAAAAAGAAAAATTCAAGTAAAAATAACTTACAAACTTTTATTCTACTTCTCTCCACAAGACTTGGATGTATATATTTTTTTTTCTCAAGTAGGCGAATTAATATAATGAATTTGTGCAATGCTAAAATTCCTACATTACGGAAAGTTCAAAAATTTTATAACTACCACAAAATGGGATGAAGTGTTGTAGGTTACACAAATTACCATGCAAGGAAATTCATGAAGTTGGACATGAGGTCAATATCACTGCCAGGTTGGCAAAATGAGTCTGTCAAACATTAAGTTACGCAGACCTTTTTTCAGATTTAAGAAAAACAATTTTTGATCAGCACATAAATTTAAAATGACGTGCTCTAACTGTTATTTCATTGAACGAGTAATAAGGTCCGTCCATCATACTTTTACCGCATCCATGGTTAATTCTTCCATTGATTCTTGATTCAGGATGAGGATTCGGAGTAAAAGATATGAATAGAAAGATTCCAATAAAATATCAGTAGTGTGAACACAATAACATGTCTTAAATATTAAAATGGTGATACTTATAATAGTCTTGATAAATGGTCCTCTGTGCCTCTTATTGGTAAGGAAAAAGGTTCTGCAAAAAAAAAAAAAAAAAAAAAAAAAAAAAAAAGTACATTAAAAAGTAATTACACGTTACCATTTTACTTAAATAAAAAGAGCCTAAAAAGAGTAAGCGAATATTCATTGGCAATTTTAGCATTTAATGAAATACCAATGGTTGGGAGTCAAAGATAACCCACGGGCATGGTGATCATTACTCAATGGAAAGTTGGGGGAGCACGATAATGAAAAAAAGACATATCCCTAAATTGACTATCCGACCAGTTGAAATGAAGATGTTTCTTATATTGTGAGACTTGATTTCTGTAAGGTTCTAAGCTGTCAATTGCTTTGATAATAAAGGAGTGGTTTGGTTTCACTTCTAAATCTTGTTCTCATGTCTACACCAGGCTCACACATAGTTTATTTAATAATTTTAAAGTTTTACTATATGTTGTTTCACAGCCATAGACGTCTTGCATGCCAAGGCCCATTGGGGGGACATAACTAATTCGAGGAGGACAAAGAAATTAAAAGTTCAAGAATGGTATCTATTGTTCTATTTTGAAAAATAATAAAAAAAAGAAAAAAAGATTCGACTAGTTTAAAAAGAGCTTATTCTGAATGGTTAGATTATTGGTGCTTAACGATTTTAATCAGAAATGAATGAATAATAGGGATAGGAAATGATGACAAAGGTGCAAAAATACAAATGTTAAAGATGCTTGATACGTTGAGCAGTGACAATGGTATTAATCTTACATGTTTTAAATGATATCCCTGCATTCAACAGAAATCCCGCCCTTTGGTCGTGGTTTCGGGTTCATATTAGTTGGGTCCTAATTCGTAACTCGTAATTTGTGCACCTTTTTTTTCTTGCCTTTATTGTTATTTTTGTTTTGTTTTTTTGTTTTTTATTTCTTTTGCTTTTTTTTTGTTTTTAATTCATTTCCTTTTCTTCTCTCTTTTAACTGTAACTTTTTTGTTTTCTTTTTTTGATTTTTATTTTTGTTAAAAGAGATATTGCATCACGTTCTTTTTATATACATATATCTATACACACATACGTACATACGATCTATATACAGTATACTTATATTTATACATTCAACTCTTCCAGAGGATAATGCCGATATATTTATAAACCCTTTTCTCACGCCAAATTTTATATTAAAATAATACACTTGATTTCAATTATTCAACACTTACCAAAAACAAAGAAGAATATTAATTTACTAAACACGAACAACTAAAAAAAAGTGACAAAAAAATAACAAAAGATGAGCTACCAATCTATGTCAATAAGCACAATTTTACAATCAAACGAAAGCCAACAAAAGTCATCTGATAATCAAAAACAGACCGGGAAAGGTATTAATCATCAGTTTTATCTTTAAGCTTTTAATATTATCTACTTCATTTAATTTTTTTTTTGTTTACGTGTTTCGAAATCATTTTCACTAAATGTTTTTAATTTTCTTTATATTCTATAGTTAAAGTATTTTATACGTTCAAAGGATCAGATACACATTGCCTATGTTCATATGATATGCAGCTGGATGATTATCGTAATAAAAAATGGATCAGTGTTCCGCTTAGAAAATGCTTAGTATCTGTGTGCTCTTCCTGGTAATGTATAAATATATTTAAATGGCCCGCATAAATAAATAAATAAAATACTAATTGTGAAAAGTAGCCCGGATCAGTTGATGAATAATGATACAGCTATATATAGTGCTAATTTTGAAGAAAGTGCAACTGTTGAAAACTGGTCTCCTCTCCATGATTCTCGATCAAAAATTATCTGGGAAGGCCATGGTCTATTATCTAAGATATTAGAAGATGATAATAACCCAACACATGTAACTGGTAAAATCACTGATTCATCATTGCCAGCATATGAATGCTCTATCGAGGTTCTTATTCAATTGCACCCAGTATGTTCTAGTCTTGAAGCTTAATTTATTTTTATTTTATTTTTTTTGCGAGTTATTCTAATTTTTTTTAACATATACTTTTAGATCCGTAACTCTCCATTGCAAACTACAGAAAAGGCACATAGTCTACCTTCAGTGCGTTCCCTTTGGTCTGATGTAGGAAAGTACCCTGAAAGAAATACTCCTCCCTCTCCTCGACAACAGTTCCCCGCTATCCAATATCCTGTACAACAACAGCGCAATGTGGAACCTTTAAATAGTAATACCCCTTATAACCTGCCTTTCCCTTCGACTCTACTTCCCAGAAATTCTGTAAAAGACGAACCTATCTATCCTCCTGCTTTAGATCCAAATTGGCCTGGTAGCCGATACGATGCTGATAGTTTCGATAGAGAGCTGATAAAAAAGAGACGTTTTTCCGACATATCAAGTAAAAAGCCTCAACCTAATTCTACTACAGATACATATTATCATCAATCAAGACGAAAAAAGAGAGACACAAAGCCTCCTAATGCAAATGATATCCGACCTTTTGCAGAAGTTGAAAAAGATAAAAATGGACAATATATTCTACCTGCAGAAGTTGATTCTTGGACAGTTCTTGGTCTTGGTAATGTTGTATGGGATAGAGCAGCATTTCATAACCAGCGCTATATATATCCAGTCGGTTATCGTGTCAAAAAGTAAGTTCCTGTTGTTTTATTCTTCATTTATTTATAAATTGTAACTAAAATATTTCTCCATTAGATGGTACAGGAGTATGGTTGATCCCCATAGTGATACACAATATACCTGCGAGATTCTAGATGGCGGAGATGAACCTATTGTAAGTGCATATATTTATATTTATATCTCATTATGTTGACATCTTTTTCAATATCGTAGTTTCAATTATGCGCAGACGATAATCCTTCTGAATGCTGGAGAGGACCGACCCCAACAACAGTATGGACTATTGCTGTCAGAAGGTAATTTGGCATCTACCACTATTTAAATAAAAGCAGGATCAATTTAAGTTATTAATTACTGTTTGTATTATAATTTTCCCCAATTATTAGAGCGTTTGCTATCCGTAACATGGATTATGGCCACAACCCTGTTGGTCCTGATTTTTTCGGCCTCCGTAAAAATACTATTGCAAAAATGATTCAAGATTTACCAAATGCCGATAAGTGTAAAAACTATATCTGGCAGAACTTTGAAGCAATGAACAGCAACAAAGGCAAGTCTGTTAGAAGATCAAATACAAGGCTTAGTTCCTCTTCCTCAGCAGGTTCTCTTTCAGAAAAATCACCGCAGCAGCAACCATTTATAAAATCGGAAGGTTCGCCTTCTTCAACCGCTTCGACTTTAATAGAAAATAATGATGCCATTTAGAACAATTCCCCTTAATCATTATTATAGTATATCTTAACTTTAATTCTAGCTATCTTTTCATACATTATCCTATTTAACTCCTAACCTCACCTTTTTTTGTTGATTATTTTCTTAATTTGTACCATTTTATGCCATGTTATTTATTTATTTTTTTTATATACAGCAGATAAAATACATAATCACATTCTTATTATTTAACATTTTATGACAATACTACCTTTCAATATACATATCTTATGCCAATAAAAGTAAAAACAAAAAAAAAAACAAATGAAAGTGAAGAAACTCATAAATCTCAGGGGAATTGTGACATTTAAAACCCAGCTTTTGACATCTTGAATTGGATCTACACAAATGAAAAGGAGAAAAAAAAGGTAAAACATCAAATATCATATCTCAATTAACTCTTATTAAGTATTAAATATTAAACATTTTTTTTATCTACGTATAAACTCTTTTATATGCATATGTTTAGTTCCATAAAAGAATAGATAAATTCATTTTAGTTTCTCCAGACTGTCTCTTTTTTTCCTTTTTTCTAAGACTAAAGGTAAAGTCGATTATATAACTTGCAAAAGACCGAACACGGTGGATGGTGAGTAAACGAGTAAGGTCATGATGTAATTGTACGAGCATAACGAATATATTAGTGTTTGCCAATATAGATTTAGGTAAAATTCACAAACGAAAAATAAAAAGGGTCTTTTTTTTTTTACTTTTGTTTTTTACCGCCACTCTCGATGTAACAAAAATTATTTTTGGTCACACTAGATCTAATTTAGTTACTGGAACTATTATTTCATTGCTATCTCAGTATAGGGCTCCAATACAGCATATCATACATAGTGAAGTTATACTATGAAATTTGTCTCATAAAAGTTTACTTATAATATTATAATATAATACCACTCTTTTTTGGCACCACATCGGTAACTTCGTGGCATAGAACACAAGTTAATTATATTATTAGTCTTGTTACAGAATATGTATATCGATAAGATAACGATAACAAATAAATACGAAAGAACAATATTAAATACTATATAATTTATTACCTAAGAATTAATAGTAATTGTAATATTTAAGTTATAACAATAATATACTCTCAATGTGATAATCATATACACTATTAGAGCACTTTATGTGTGAGTAGAAAAAAATAATAATAATATAAAGCTCCCGTGTTATTCAATTATCTATGCCTGTCCTGGTACTAGGTAGTGGACATAACGTTAGTTACACTGACATAGGATTGGATTTTAAAAATATAACCACCTAACTTCCGGTCTATTCCTTTAGAGCTAAGGTCAAAAGAGAAAATTAAACTTTCCGCCTCCACTTATTTTTTTTTTTTTCCAGGTACATTCTCACACAGAATGTCCGACGAATTAAGCTGATATCAAATGTATCCAAATGGATAATAGTGATAAAAGTAAATAAAAAAGCCTTGTTAAATTATTGTCACTCTTTTTTTTTTTATTTCTCTAATTTAAAAGTTGAATGGGTATCATTCTTTCAGTAAAATTGGAGTTTTTCAAATAGTAGAAACTCGAGTTTTCATCTAAAAGGTCTTATGGCAAATACAGCATGCTTAAAGGAATTAATTAATTATTATTATAAGTTTAAAACCCACATCCTTCACGATGTAACCACATTATTTGCCAAACCCCCTCTATTTAATATTCAGTCACGTAAACGGGATTTTGTAACTTGGAAAAAAAAGCCACACATCTAATGTATATACAACTAAAGTCCTTGTATGAGGCATGCGAGGCGCGGTGCGAAGTGAAGATTATTTTTACAAAATTAACTATTAATATAAGTAGAGAACCGTACCAATATGAGTTTGTCGAACAAAGTAATGAAGAAAATGTGAACAAAAAATACGACATATCTAGTTACGTATAAAATTAGCTTATACTGACCGACCAAAAATACACACTGCTGTAACCGTTATTTTTATTAAGGCTCGAGTTAAATGTAGAGTCTGTTAATGTTTGGATGTTACTGAAAATATGAAATATACTCAATGATTGGCTCACGGGAGTTAATTGTGGTTTACTACTGAAATATATTATATTAACCTAGAACAGTTATAAAGACCATCATAATGTAGATGGTAAATATAACCTTTGAGAGTTCTCTAATCACTCCCTTTTCTTTGATAATAATGTCAGCTCCGTCTATTACTTGGTTAACCAAGTTTTCTTCTTCAAAACTTCCATCATATGATTTATGTTGTAGAGATGAGAAAAAAAAAAAAAAAAATGAAAGAAAAACAGAACCTTAAACGGAACATAATATATATACGAGAAAAAAATAATAATAATTTTAAACTTTTTTCCAGTTCAAACTTACCTATACTAGTTTGCGTGTTTGAAATGTTAGTAACTCCCAAAAGAGTAAAATACGTAACAAGGTTACTTACGTGTTCAATGTTAAATAACTAGTCAAAAATACGATTGGTTAGTTAAATAAAGAATAGAGACTATTTGGCGAGGCTTCCATCCCAACGATGTTTCCTTTTGTACAAACTGTCAGGTCGTAAAAAAAAAAAATAGAAAAAATTTTTTTTCCTAG
>MU622316.1:74823-86377 GCA_025399235.1 Backusella circina FSU 941 | reverse complement strand
TAATCGTAGACAAAAAAGATAGAAAGAAGCGTGTTAATATTTTAGACATTCTTTCATAAGGCTAAGAGGCAATATAATAGGATAAACTATTTGTCGTACTTACTCAAATATAAATATGAACTAAGTCTCTTCCTTTTATCCTTTTGGTAAATCGTAAGTCATTTCGAATTATAAGTGGATTCGTGTCGATCGTGATGGGGTACGTAAAATATAAGACGGTGATGTTATTACCTCGAATTTATGAAAATACTTATAAGACAGTATGATCAGAAAAAAGCAGTGCATTTCATTTTGCAAACACCAGCAATTATTCGTCCTATATTATTACCACAAAGTGACAATCAAGTCATACCATTCGATTCAATATGCGTCAATTTGATTTATGCTATTTTTTTTTAGCGTGCCAACATTGGATTTAACAATAGTATTGACTTTTAAAGTATAAAAGCCGCGTTTCATAGTACCCTTTTTACTCCCATTATAAAGGCAGCGTATAACAGTGAAATCAATAACACACATCAACAAGAGCAAAATAAGCACTTCTAGTATCCATCATCGTCTTTATAACGCTTATGATAACTAACATAACATCAATAGCTACAAGTCATCGCAAACGCCATTGATCAAGGCTGGTACATTAACTAATGGATACTATAACAGTTTTCTTCGTGGCTACTTTAGCACTTATATTCCATGCAATCAAACAGCTTGTGGTATCTTCTTCTCCAATACGAGTATTGGATGATTAATCTGAACTATCCTTATCAGCAGTAATACAAAACTTAATAATAAGCTTATGCATTTCATCATCCACTTCATTCAATACATTAAGTTAAATGATTTACTCCAAGAAGAGACTGAATGAATCTACGAAGAATGCCACCGGAAAGTGTATTTGATGATATCACGTTTACTACGCAACTACAATGATGAATATTAACTATAAATGGTAGACTTGTGGACTATCTGGGAAGCGCCTTGATAGTATGAAGATACCCTCGATCAATCATCTCACACCAAGAAGCCCGCTCTTTTTTTTTTTTGAAAACCCCTTACAGGAATAGCATGTTGTGTAAATCAAGACACGTTAATGATTCGCACAAAATAGGATTGTACATTCATTCAATGTTTCTATTCCATTGAATAAATCTTTATCAAGGTTTTACTATAAGTCACTTTGTATATACATCTATCATGACAAACTCTAACGCGTTGTCATTTTTATGCATGAATTAAATTCATGACCAATTCCTATTGGTTGTGCCTAAGCGCGAAATGGAATCTGTTACGTTTTTTTTTTTTTTTGTAAAACAGTTATATGAAAAATGGACAATGGACCTTAACTTTGTATATCGTAACGATTTTTTAATAATTTGGATAACTTTAATTGACTTTGAGTTGGATTAATAGATATATAACATTCTCAACTGATTTAAAGTTGTCATTATTGATCTGTACCAAGGTCTACAGAAATGATGATATATTTATAGTATGTTGATTCTTCATTCCTAAAAAAAAAAAAAAAAAAAAAAACTCTTTGATTGTTGTTGATCACTCTTTTTTTGAGCTTCTCATAGATTCAAAACAAAAAAAGAGCCATTTATTTTTTTGATGCCTTTCTTCGAAAAATTCTGGCGTCTTTGATTTATCATCCTGTCAAGATTGTTCCAGAACCAAAGCAAATTTATCTATGAAGGTTTTTAAAATTTTTTTTTCTTTTATTCCTTTTCATTTTACATTATAATATCATTTTTAATCAGAGGTATTTCGTAAACGAAGTATTCTTTCTCTGGCCATCCTCCTGGTCTTAGTTTTGGTATCTCTATGTCTGGATATTACGGTTATGCTATACTAAGTACCATTAATCCTATGGCTCTTTGCTCAACGATAATCCATATGGTTTTGGTGGTGTTAAGTGGTGATCCTACATATTGGTTCATTATTCAAGGTGGGTTAGTCAGACAAGTGTACCTGTTATTATTCTAAATGTCTCTTTATTCAAACAAAACTCTTCTTGTAATTAAGATGGTATTTCTTATTCTACACTGCCTTGGCTTTTTCTATTTGGCTCTTGGTTTCTATCTAGTAAAAAAAAAAAAAAGGTCTTTAGCTTTGCTCCAAGAACAATATTTGATCGCTCTTCAATTTATCAGGTTTACGTGTACAATGGCTTATTTGATCATGTTTACATGTGAAAAAAAAGAAAAAAAACTATACGTTTAATAAACCACCGTTCTTATCTTTAAAATAGCAAGAATGGATGAAGTAGTGTCAAGAAAGAGAGAGTTTCTCAAGGCTAAGGTATCTCTGGATCTTTTTTTGTTCTAACCCATGACTTAGAGTAACTACAAATGTATGGTATTGTTCCTGGAAATTCTTTATTGCAGAAAATGTTTACCACCTTAAAGTTGTCTTGCTATATGAATTGGTGATGGTATCTCATACTCTTCCAGCAGCTTTTGTTTCAAAAGGCTCTACCTCATATTTATGAAGGCTATCTTTACCTTCTTTAAACCTTGGGTGTAACAAAGCACAAAGTGGTCGTCCAGTAAGCATTTATATATTATTTCAAGAAAATATATCATTGACAGCATTCTTTTTTTAAAAGTTGTTCACTAGCAGTGTTGTTTGGCTGACCTCTTTCTTCCCAAGAAGCAGGTGGTAGGCTTGGTTATATTCATTCACAGTTGGCTTTTTTTTTTTCTAACTGGTAGTCTGCTTCCGACTTGAAGATTTGATGCACTGACATGCTCTATGGTGCTGGTAACTATTAGGGATAGCTTGGGATGTATACTCTTTATGAATTTGCTCATCATTTTTACAAGATAAATTAATGACTTCATATTTCTTTTGTTTTTTTTAGAAAAAAAAAAAAAGTTATCTTTGGGTAGTCCACTATCTACAGTGATACTCCACCTTACCCCTATATCTGCTTCGTTCTTATATTTATGGTCGAGTGATTCTTTCAGTTCTACTCGTATTCTCTCTCTTTTTACTACTTCACCTACGAACTTTTCCTTTGATGGTAGCATTAGCGCGTAGCGTATGGACCATTTAGTACCTTGATTCGCGTCGAGCATGAGCCATATCACTGGTATGTGTTTTTGCTGCCTCCTTTCGGTCATTTAATCCGGGCCAGTTGTTGCTGGCTACCGACCCTAAAAAGTCGGTTGTGACCAACCCAATATACACTTCGTGGTAAATACCACCTTTATAAAATATAAATTACCATATATAGAACTAAAATATCTAGTAGTGTAAGAAAAGGGAGCAAAGGTTGTATCCTGGATTAAATCAACAACCTGTTACATTTACTCTGATATCAAAATTGTATGTTTATATAAACATGAAGCTTTAAATATCAAAACCTGAAACTGGTAACAGATTAGTAAATATCCTACCTCAATAATAATAAATGATCAAATGGCCCAACAAATAAAATAAAAAGACATTCGGAAAAAATAGTTTTAAAAGTTTATGACACTTGTCAGTTTATTAACAAGAATAAAAGAAAAAAAAAAACAGTCATTATGCATTCAAAATGCGAAAGGTGTCTAAATAGTGATATAAGAGAGATTAGATTGTATAGATATGTACAGAGATGTATAAGAAATATAAAGAGATATTAGGTGTATGAACGATTATTCTGATCATCAGTAACCAATCTAGTTTTTTCTGTTGGTTTACAGTCTATGTTTATATTCTCTTCATCCTGGTGCTGGCTGGGACCTTGGTCATCTGGCACAATGATGGTAATCTCTTCCTGTATCAAATCATTGACAGGGGCTGAGCGCCATGAAATCATCAAAACTCCGCCAATGGTAATGGCCACGCCAAGCATAACAAGCAATAGTTGCCACCAATGGAGCCGATCCCATTGATCATAGTAGACTAAACCATTGAATAGACAAGAGACATTAAATGTACAGGATGATAATGGAATCAGGATGACGGTATCGCAAAGGCGTAGACCTTTGTTTAAATAATACAACTAAAAAAAAAAAATGAACGTAATCAATGAGGTCATATGATACACAGCTTTTTTTAAAGAGGAATATTTGTCTAACCTGCAGAATGGCTGTCAGTACCATCATAACCAAAAGAATCCATGTTAAAGCATATTGAAGTTGATTCTCATCAAATACGACGGTCAAAATGATCAATTCCAAACCACTTTTCGCAAACAACATGCTTTGACTGCTAATATTTCCAGCCAACATACCATAACTATTAAATATAAAAAGAGTTAATTGCTTTAAATAGACTAACACTATTTTTTATACCAATGAGAGCTACCTTATACCAATATAAGTCTTTAGGTCATCTAAATCCATGTAACGACTCAGCAGCTTCCCGATATGTGGCGGTGGTAATACAGCAGACTCCAATATATTATAGATGTGTTCAAAGTAATGGGTTGCTATGGCAGTCGTCACAATAATGAATTCTAAAATACTAAAATAAGCGATAAAAGCAGGTTTTTTATATAATCGTATCAAGTCATCAATGTCATGATCAGGCTCTGGGATGACGCCAAAAAGACCAACAAAAAGAGTGCCCACAACAATCAAACATGTTCCTAATAAAACGGGTATAAGAAAATGGTGCTCTCTCTCTCCTGCATCTTTTTCTCCCCTTCTTTTTTTTTTTTTTTTACCTATCAACGTCTTTCTATGAAATGGGTCATTTAAAACAATCTTTGCAGCCAATGCATTAAACACAAGACCCAAAGCTCCGATAGGTGCCAATATAACAATAGGAAGATAACCAATGGAAAAAATGGAGCCGATAATATTGGCAGTCAGGAAAACAACAAAACTAATAACCCACATGGGTCGTTTTAAACTATGTTTCCGAGCCTCGACCGGATAGATCTTGTCGTTCAGTAAATGTGATTTCCTTTGGAATGCCATTGCAAAGGACTGAACTAGATTAGTGAACACAGATACACCAATGCCAATCCAAAATTCTTTTGAATATCCGTTACTCCCATAATTTTGTATGTTTAATGGATTCATTGGGGAGTTTTTTTAAGCAAATCCTTTAATATACAGTCAAATAGTTTTTTTTTTAAAAAAAAAAAGAAAAAGAAAATGAAAAAGAGAGAGAGAGGAGACCAGCTGCAAGCAGTTCATGCTAATCATAAATGCAGTTATTTCACGTGACTCGTCATTGGGTCACTCTCTTTTGGAGCAGTAGTAGGTGATGGAGGTAGCGGTGTTTGAGATGCCTCTTCAAGCAAACAATCTGTTTCCGCATCAAATAAAACAACATCCACTTGTTTCTTCTTTTGCATTGGGATTCTATGTAAATAACCATAACCAACATCACATCCTAATGATCCCTCACCTCCCCATTCATGATTGGGTACAAGAATGACCTTTGTATTTATATAAATATGAATGAGAGAGAGAACGATGATGATGTATGATCTTCTTTGTATAGTACTACCTCTCGACAGCTGTCTGACTTACTATTGTAGACATAGAGTATCAATGTCTTGTTAAGAAACTCTTCCACTAGACCATAAAAGTCATCCTCGTTGCGCAAGGTCATGTGTGGACTACCAATGATATAATCTGAAAAGGGGGCCAGACCTGCCATTTCAGCAGGTGAATGAGAGGCCACCTCCAACACGTGCCATACATTTTCACCCGCATGTTCAAATGAACAGAACCGAATTGAACAACCTGGTGATGTATTAGTATATACACATATTTACACACTTTTAAATATACCAATTAAACTTTTTTCTTCCGGATCATCTGCGCTCCAGTCCTTGCTGGGTGTCAGACTGACTTCTACACAATAAGGTTATTTTTTTTTTTGTGTAGAAAAATATATACTCAATTACCTTTAATTGTCTGATTTTTACTTGAATACAAGCCTATTTTAAGAGGCATTCCTTCACTCTTCTGTAAGGTCGATACTAATAATTGACTATTTCCATTATTCTATGTGTTTTTTTTGTTATTATATATTAATTCACAACACCCAAAAAACGTGTGGTTTCTTTTTTAGTGAGTTACTCATTACAAATCGTTCGTCATTTATGCTAACAATGTAATCAAAGAATTCTTCAATTCCCGCGTGAAATGCAGGTGAATTCTTTTTAACCTGTGTACAAAAAAAAAAAAGTTGAGACTAAAAAAAAAGTAAAAGAAGTTTATAACGTATATTATATACTTTCAAAACATGAAAACCATATCTATCTTCCTCAAAGCTTTGTGAAGCCCCCATTTCGTGTTTTTTTCTTTTTTTAATAATAAAAAAGCGTGTGTGTGTGTGTGTAAAAAAAAAAGGTAAACTATAAACACCAATTTGATTTTTTATGCTAACGAATATCCCATTTGATTGGTTTAAAATGTCGTTCTTTTAAAAAAAGAAGGGGATCGACCACAGATCAGAAATAACACCGGAATTAAAACTAGAAAATGGAATAATAAACAAAACGTTATGCATGAAAGGCAGTTACAAAGATAAATCAGAAAAGAAATATGATAAATCCAAGATGATATAAATTACATGGTCATCTTTCTCAAGATAACAGTTTCTGGGAAAATTGATTTCATTGTTAGATCATGATAGGATTTACGTTTTGTAATAACCAAAAAAGTAATGCTAATATAATAAATATCAAATATGACACCTGGTATTCTTTCTTTTGTATGATGCATACGTAAAGAAAGAGACAGAAGAGTTTTTAAAACAATAAAATGTCAAATCTATTTGTTCTCTCTCTGTAAAGTACCTGTTTTTTTTTCATGGTGAATTGTGTTTCATTGTACTCTTTTTAATAGGAATTACAAGAGAAAAAAGAGAAAGAACCACTGCTATTTCTTATACAATGAAGCTTAAAGTATATATATCTAATTAATTTTTTTTTACTTTATTAAATAGTCGTTATCAATATGCTCTTATCGTATTTATCATATTTATACTCCATATTCTTGTTTAAATGTCACCCATCTTATATCTCTGTTGGATTGATTAATCCACCTCCTTCTACCACTATTGGTAAGTGGTAAAATAAAAACAATCTTACTTGAATTTGTATATTTAGCAAAAAGTATATATCTACTTTAGACTCCTATACCACATCTACTACTGCATCGACATCAGCTATCTCTACACCATCTATTCAACTCTTTACTTTACAACAAGAATCCACTTCCTTAGCTACTACTCTACCCTATCATTGGATCTCAAAAGAAACTACCTCTTCTCCAACAAAGACCAACCTTGAACGAGGTCTCATCCCATGGACCTCAAGCAAAGCTACCACCTCAACAACAATGACACCCCCAAACTATGATCTTCGGCGCCAATTCTTTCAAGTTGAAGTCATTGACGGAAGCAAGAACAAGACCTATCAAACCATGGTACTAAACTACTTTGCACAGGATGAAACTGCCATTAATGAAGTCCTCAGCCGCACCATCATGATGGTCATAAAATACCCAGAGGGTGGCTTTCCGCGCACCCCCCAACCAAAAGGGCCCGCTGGTAACATGGGTGCCATTCTATGGCACTGTTTTCTCTATCTCTTCAAGGTAATCTATTGGGTGACGTTTGTATACCATTACTATACTTTTTGGAACACCTATATTTTTTCCTTATAACTCAAATAATAATAAAAAGAAAGATAATTTACAAAAGAGTGTTTACTTTTTTATTTTATATATTAAAACTACAAAAAATATATATATCCAATAATAATTTTTTTTTTTTTTTTAATTCTTCTTTGTCCCAAAAGAATGCAACAAGGAAGGACGACTCTTTAATAATTTATAGCCTGCCCAACCACCTGCCAATATCACAAGTCCTATCAAAGAACACTTTATATAAATGTTTGGTATCCATGCCTTGTCTGAACCCTTCTTTCCATCGGACATAGCAATGGACGGATCAGCTGCTACTCTTGCTAGAAATTCATAAAGAGAGATGTCTTCATCAGCCTTCACTGATATCTGTTTAGGCGGTTGCCATTTTTGATCGGGTTTGGTGTCGCATTTGGTTTCAACAAAGACAACGGGGATGTTTGGATTAATGTTGTATGTTTCCTAAGATTAAATAGGGTGAGCATACATATATCTCTCTTAACGACCATATCAAGAAGACTTACTATTAATGATTCAACATAAGCCAATGAAGCTGGGTCACTTGAGTCGTGCACTAGACATAGTACATCACATTGTTCCATTCTCTTCTTGCTGGAGAGTATATCTTCTATTTGGGAAGCATCTGGTTCTTGCATCTTTTTTTTTTTTTTTTAAAAAAAAAGTTAGTTTTTATTTTTTTTTAATTTTTTTTCTCTTAAAAGGAGAGGGATTACTTTACCACTAGCAGATATTTAGTATTTTTTACTTCATTCACAACTTGATATTTCTCTGTTGTCACTTGATGTTTTTCTGAAAATGGTTTGTTTATAAAGGCTTTTAAAAGTGATGTCTAAGATCGATCCATTTAATATGACTAGTCTCTTTCTCTCTTTCTTTGTTTAATACCTTTCCTGTGGCTGGAGCACCAAATACAAAACATGAAAACACATTACGATGACTCTTTTTATGATCCGCCTTGACCCTCTTTTTCTTTACTAACGCCTTTCGAGTATCACCTTCATAGCCCAAATAACCCAGATATTTTAATGTTGTCTTATAATCCAGCAGGGTAGTCATACTATTTTAAATGTGATGAGTATATCTTTCTGTTTTCTTTCTGTTCCTTTTGCCAATTACCCCCATTGAGCCAACCATCCCTCTAGTGTCACCGAACCTGTATGAGGAAACCCAGTGGTTGCCCAAGGGTTTCCAGGCGATGTACTAAACAATGCATCGAGGTCCTTTCTACTCAATCCAACATCATCATCCTGAACAAATTTTTTAAACACGTGTTCAAAGAACTCTCGTCCAGAGGCACTCAATTCGACAACACAATCCATGGGAATATCAAATCTATATACTAAAGATATCAGCTAACAAAAAAAAAAAAAAAAAAAAAAAAAAAAAAGAGAAAAAAAAAAACTTTTAAAAAAAAAAAAAAAAAAAAAAAAAAAAGTGACACTTACGAAGGTAACAGAAAGTCCTCTCTTAATGAAAGATCATCTCCATAACCAAATTTACGCAACACTGTCCATGTTGTCTCCAATCGACCACGTTGAATAAATAAAGAATGTAAAAAGATAAAGCCCGACTCTGTCAAGCCCGCTTCACTCACCCCGCTGGCGTCATGTTCCCTTACAACATCCTTGACTCCTTCTAGTTCTTGTGGTTGTAATGGTGCATTGAAGCATTTCCTCTAAAATCCACCCCCTTTTTTTTAGCATAATGCTATTATACACCTTTTTTTTTTTTTTTTTTTAAAAAAGAATACCTGAAAGTCATTCAATTCATCATCGCTCAATATATTATCGTTATTAACATCACACAACTTGAATATGCGTCTTAATGCCTCTATACATTGAGGCTTCAATATCTATATATAACATATATAATAAGTAAACACTTCAAATAGATAAAAACAAAAAAGATACTTGCATGTTCCCTTGAATCATAAAGTGGTGCAGTTGGATGAAGTACTGCCTTTTGTGCAAAATAAAACACCTCTGACACGTTTAATAGTTGTTTTGCTGAACACTCTACACACGTCTCCACTTCCTAGTGTTACATAATTTCAATATCTATATCTATATCTATATCTCTCTCTTCATACTTTATATTCATTCATAATAGGTATCACTTCATCTTCAAGACTCTCGTTGGAGACATCATTTCCTCTTAAATCTATCCTATTACCAACCAAAATGGCAGGTACCTTTTGGCAACAAAAAAAAAAGATTATTATATTTGTTTACTTTCCCCCAATATATATTATTACTTTTACTCCAAGAGATCGAATAAGTGGTAACCAATACTTTGAAATGCCATGAAATGTTGTGGGATTATCAATGGCATAGACAATACAGATGACATGTGCTTTACGTATTTCTGTTTCCAAATGTTCTTTATCTTCTTCACGAGCTTAAAAAGTATATATGTTTAGTTTTATCCTATTTATATTCATCTTATTTCTTTACCAGAAGAATCCATGATGTGCATTGTGACATTATCAGGAGTGACTTCTGGAGGGATAGTGACTTCAGGTATAAGATGCTGAACCTATTTTTGAATGTTATATATATATATATATATATATACTCTTTCGCTATTGTTTTATTTACATTTGGAATAAAAGTCTCTTTTATTAAAGAAGCAATAAGTGTACTTTTACCCACTCCCTCTATTTTAAACAGAATATATAAGTTTTATTATTGTTTTGTATATATGAGCTTTTACCATCTCCAACAAGAAGAATACGAACATCTCTTCTCATCATGAAATAACGTTAAGAAACCTTGTTTTTATTATTATTATTTTTTTAAGGTTTTCCAACATTGCTGCGTGTGTTTTTTTTTTTTTTTTTTTTTTTTTTAATTGCAGCCAACAAGGCCCTGAGCTAACAAAATAAAACAAGTACACATTATTGTCAAGTTACTTTTTTTTTTATTTTTTCATAAGAAAAAGTATTTTTTTTGTTATTATTATAATATGGAAATAATCAAAAAGCGTTTTCATTATAAGCCGTTTCATTTTGGCGCTTTTCTCTCCTTTTATTTTTAATAATTTAAATTAGCTTGTTACTAGTTCAAATAGATTATTATCTTATCATTATAAATGTGAGAATACCAGCTTATTGCTATATCATCGTTTCGAGATACAGTCTTATGCAGGCATAATGTGCATATTTACAAGGCAGTTCATTAATCTCATTTAGAGTTAGACATACTATGGCGATTTGACTATTTGACTATATTACTATTGTATGTGGAATAAACAGTAAAAAAATATATATGAAAGATGGTGTTAAAGTTATAGTATTTACACACATGCAGGCGCAAAGAAATGAAGAGAGAGAGAGAGAGAGAGAGAGAGAGATAATAATATGTAGAAAGTAATGTTATAAAAAATATTAAAGAGAGAGAGAGAGAGAGAGAGAGAGATAATAATATGTATGCAAAGTAATGTTATAAACAATATAATAAGGTGTTCAGGTGCCAAAACAAAACGTATATAAATACTCATATCGCTATAGATCAAAAATCACACAACCTTTCTCTTTTTTCTATATTCTCTTCTTTTATACGTAAAAATGAAACAGATCTTACTCATATCTACCCTCTTCTTCATGGTCTCTACTATCTTCTGTAATACACTAATAGCATCATGCTCTTCAGATGGAACTGATCTATGTCAAAGTATCTTAAACACCGGATGCAACTGATCTATGTCAAAGTATAAAAAACACCGGATCATCATGTCTATGTTATGATGCCACTCCATGCTACAATAATGATAAGAGGTGTAGTCTCGGCACAAAGGAAATAAAGCAATGCAACAACTTTTGTGGTCAGCGTGGGAGAGAGTGTACTACCGGTGGTAGTTGTCAAGTCTTTACATAAATTTATTAAATAAATAAAGTGTTATATATACATTATCTCTCTCTACACTCTGTTATT
>MU622316.1:42122-74798 GCA_025399235.1 Backusella circina FSU 941 | reverse complement strand
TGTTCGTAATATCATTATGATGAACCAAGGGAGGGAAGACCAAGAAAACCTAGTTTTTTTTTTTTTCCTTCATACAATATTAATTTGGATACAAAGCCATCGCGGAGTCTTAAAACTTGTAAAAAATAAAACCCAGTAGTGGTATTTTTTTGCATTATTACAGTGTTTTCACTTGGTTTTTGGACTTTGTCAATTTTTTTTTTGGATGAAGTCATTTTTATTTTTGGACGTAGTCAATTTTAATTTCAGAACAAATCATTTTATTTTCAGACAAACTCAATTTTGATTTCAGACATTTTCTTACTTTTTTTGGAAAAAGTCCTTTTCCTAATTCGGATGTACATCTTTTTCAGAAAGTAAATTCGTGCATTTTTGGAAAAAATTTCGTGCACTTCAAAGAAAAAAATTTCATAAACTCCAGAGAAAAAAAAACATACGGTTGCTGCTGCTGCTCTTGCTTCATCTGTTACTGCTGATCTCTACAACAGACTTAATGTTAATGACACTGCTTTCTTGTTTGTCGATCACCAGACTGGTCTCTTCAATTTAGTCCAAGACTTTAATCCTGATTCTTACTTACAAAACGTCAAGGGTCTTGCCGATACTGCCAAATACTATGGTGTTCCTACTATTCTTACCACCAGTCGCGAAGACGGTCCCAATGGCCCTATGCTTCCTTATGTCAAGGAACAGTTCCCTGATACTCCCTACATCCCCCGTCCCGGTCAGATCAATGCCTGGGATAACAAGGACTTTGTCAAGGCCATTGAAAAGACTGGTAAGAAGCAATTGGTCATCTCTGGTATTGTCACCGATGTCTGTGTTACCTTTGTTGCTCTCTCTGCCAAGAAGGCTGGTTATGAAGTCTTTGTTGTCACCGATGCCTCTGGCACCTTCTCTGACCCTGTCCGTGAGAGCGCCTGGCTCAGAATGCAACAGGGTGGTGTCCAACTCATGAACTGGTTTGCTGTAGCCTGTGAATTGGGAAGCGACTGGCGTCACGATCTCACTGGTATGGCCGATTTGTTCAGCAAGAATATGCCCAGCTATGCTCACATCATGGACTCCTTCAACGGTGCTCAGGCTGCTATGAATGCTTCATCCAACTAAATACGTTTTTATTTTTCATCCAACTTAATCATATATTGTATAGCAAATCATTCAATAAAGTTCTTTTTACATAAATATTTTGAAATTGTGCCAATTCAAAATAAAAGGGGTATATTCAGGGGGTTATTTTTAATAAATTTTTGTACTAAAAGAGAATCATCCTCATGGGAGATGTTTACTTTTCAAACATTCAAAAAAGAAACCCTAGTTTTATAAAAGGATGTCTCTACGCCCATCACACTTTCCACTACAAATTAAGTTAGAATGACGCCAATATAATATCTAATCTCAAGCTTCTTAAATACACTTTTAATATTCCAGAAGGGATTATGGTTTTATCATTCGCTATGTACTTGCTATATACTTATTTTCACTATAGATAACAGTAATAATGATGATGGTAGATTTGAGTGCTTCCAATTTTATACTTAAATTTTGTATAAACATAATACGGGGTCATTGATTGATAGAAAATGAACACATTTCGAATCTAATATACTGTTGTTATATACAAAAGAGGTAAGTATATCTAATATTAATAAATAAGAGAACGTTGATTTGATTGTTTAATGCAGTGTAACTTCATTGCTTCAGAAAAAGACTACGTGACTTATTTTATTTCAGAAGGGGAATAAGGAGAAAAGGAAAAGTTATTTATCGCTTATGTTCTTTTTCTTTCTTTCTCTTTCTCTCTCTTTAACTATGATAAATAAAAAACGTACTTCTTTTACTTTAAACCAAGATGAGAACAGCTATGGTGAAAAAAACGACAGCCCTCCGCAAGCTCCGGGGATTTTTTTTTCGACCTTCCCTTATAGTTCAACCGCAAGCTATTTTCAACAGTCTTGTAATATTAAAATAAAATATCATCACCATAATGCAGATATGCAATCAGATGAAAATCCAATCTGCCCACTATCAAGTATTCATGTGTTTGAAAGATTCGAAAATCAAAGAAAAAAGTTGAAACTTTGCGAGGATTATCACAAGAAGGGGTAAGTGAATACAGCTTTTTTTTCTTTTTTTTTTTTGTTGTAATCTAATCCTATATACTTTTTTTATTTTAGCATTCTCTACCATTACATGATCGGTTTCGATGCCACAAAATATCTGGCTGTCAATCAGTTTTTTTTTAAAAAAAGGAACGAAAGAAGTACACCCGTGATTACCAATCCCGTTTAAACGTTCTCACCGCAACCGAGACCGTTTTAAAGGTAATCGATTGGGTATTTAAAGAAAAAAAAAATATTTGTTTTCTAAAAAAAATGTTTTAGGATTGGAAAAATTACAGCTTAAAGGAAGTATTAAAGGAAGCTAATCGTTTAGTAAGAGAATCTCCTGATACGCAAAACAAAAACAAAAAAAAATATTTGAAAAAATTTAGTAAGTATATCCTTTGCACGTAACACTCTATGTAACACTTACTTATTGACAACAATTTATTAGTCAGGAAACAATGAAAGCAGACGGTGTCAACAAGTTTGGTGGTTACTTAAACGAAAACGAGTTTACACACCACTTTTTATACCCTTTATTCAAGCAAGTATTATTTGATAGCCCTTTATTATACAGACTGTAAGTATAGTCATTACTATCATTATTTTTGTTTTGTTAATTTTCTTTTTTTAGTGGAGAGGCCCACCTCCAATGCGCCGCTGCAGAAACAGATGACAATCAACGCACCCAATCTGGCCCCAAGATCGATATCATCTGTCTGCACAAAGTCCACCAATTCGCAGTCAGTGTCTGTGAGGTCTCTGGTACCCACTATAAAACAAATAGAAACCATTTCTTACGTGACCGTAACAAACTAGCAATGAATATGACATCAATATTAAATCAAAATGAAAATATCTCCCCCATTCCAAATGCTTCTGCTTATAAAAGGGCCAACATTTATTGATTTCAATTTTACTTTAAATAAAAAAATAAAATAAAAATGATTTTTGTAACACAAATAGTGTTCATCATGGCAATGTTTACTAACACGCATATACTCGATGCAACGTACAGTTAATAAATGCAATGTAAGCCTAATATCTAATTCCACAAAACTAGAACCCATCTTTACAACCAACATCTCTAGACCCTAAAGCACAATTAGGTATTGAATATTGCAATCCTTCATTAAGCCCATCTGAATGTTGCCCTACTTTTTTTATGAGATGATGCACTGTAATAGAGTTCCCACTTTCAATATTTTATTATTGAAAATTAGCATCACGATGTTTTTGATAGCAGTGATACAAGCCTTTTTAAACCACGATTTATGCAAAGATAAGAAAGCCAATCAAACGCATCAAAATGGAAAATGTAAAGGAACAGGAAAAATAAAATGAGACTCCCTCCTGTGCAATCCCTGATAAACCTATTTCTCACTTGGATACTCCAATATGATGCATGATGATGAATTGTGATGTGATTGACAAGCATTACCCATTTGACAGACCTGATAAATTAACAAGGTTGATTTTATGATCTAACAAGATACTTTTTTAGTTTTATTTCCTTTTGATTTACCTATTCACAATTTCAATTACAAAACAATCCATCAGGTCAAGCACAGTATCCAATAGTGAAATACTTAAAAAACATAAATGAGTAGCATGTTTTAATATAACAACTCTTTCCATATATACTTTATGCTAAGTTAACTAAGTCGCAGTACTTTGGTTTTGTCTCTTACTATCATTGTATATCATCATGGATTACTTTTTCATCTTCAATCACGTGCTATTTCCTACGCCATTAAGAACAGGTTTTTTTTTGATAAACAATAAAATTCTCTCTTCCTTTTTATTTCTTTGACACAACGCCACTCATGGACATCCTTACTACTTACCTCACAGAAACCTCTAAAACGAAGATTGTTATTTCTTTCTTTAAAAAGGAACGCGCCAAGGTTGAGCAGTACTGTAATAACTTAGAGCCTGATAACAAGCAACTTGACCTAAAATTATTTTGGGCTGGTGAGATTGACAAGTTTGCCAAGGCAAACCCCCATATTCAAGTAAGTCTCCATTCCATTCAACTGTTTTATTTTAGTAGTTAATAACGCATTCTATTTTAAAGGTAATCAAAGATTACTATTTGATTGATTTCGTGGATCTCGAGATCTTCCGTAAAAACGTGAATATGGTTTTACATTATTTGACAGCAATTTAGCTAAACATAAATTACCATAGCACAACTTGAACCAGAAAATCAAATATGATATTCTGGAAACACGTCGTGCAGCAGCAACCCAGTTGGTATGTATAGATATAATCAAGTATCGAAGTTAAATATAATATTAAAATATAACATCATGACCAGGCCGCCAATACGGACACAGAGGAGAACATGATAGAGCCATTGTCAAGCACTGAGGTATACACACAACTTGAAACAAGAAGAAAAAAATTGGCATATTGTGAGGAGTATCACAAGAAAGAGTAGGGAATACGCTATATAATATCGTCATACACTTATACGTATTTTATTTTAGTTTGTTATACCACCACATTGTTGATCTAGCCACCACCAATACCAGTCATGCCATTTATGAGGTCCTGTCCAAAAAGCAACGCAAAAAGTACATTAGTGACTACAAGTCTCGTATGAACATTGCCACCGAAGTCTCAAGTGTTACCAAGGATGTATTGAAGGTAATTGATTGGGTATTTAAAGAAAAAAAAGCCCTATTTTCTAAAAATTGATTTAGCATGCAAAGAATAAAACACTCAAGGATACAGTCAAAGATGCAAAGGCCAAATTAGGATCCGCTGATGGTAAATCCAAGAAGATCACCAAGAAGGTTATCAAAGTTTGCAAAATATAGTAAGTATATCCCTTGCGATCAGTACTCTATATAATACTTACTTATTGATAACAATAAATTAGCCGTGACATGATGGAGGCAGATAATGAAAACAAATTTGTCGGTCACTTAAATGAAAACGAATTCACACATCAATACCTCTACCCGATGTTTAAACAGGTACTTCATGATTGTCCGCTCAAGTTCCGATTGTAAGTATAGTCATTGCTGTTACTATTCGTTTTATTGATTTTCTTTTTTTAGAGGAGAGTCTCACTTGCAATGCGCCGCCGCCGAAACCAACGATGATCAACGCACCCAATGTGGCCCCAAAATCGATATCATCATTTTGCATAAAGTTCACCAGTTTGCCATCAGCGTCTGTGAGGTGTCGGGTCCGCACTTTAAAACGAACAAAAATCACTCGTTGGGTGATCGTAATAAGCTAGCAAAGAACATGAGAGCCATCCTAAACCACATCGAACAGGTACCATCCACTCCAAATGCAACAGCATTTCGTAAGATTAAGATCTACGGTTTCCAGGTCTATCGTAAGTGCAGTTTTTTAAATATATATATATATATATATATATATGTATATATTTTTTGCTAAGTGCAAATCTAATAATACCTTCATTATAGTAAACAAGCTCTACATTTACAGTATGACCTCACTTGGAAATGGATACAACGTGTTTGTGTTGGAAAACACCCTCCCGATCCCAGTCTCTCTCACTTTATTGGAAGCCCAATTACCCGCTTTTCTTGGATGGATATGGAATATGAACGCCGTTTTCAAGCAAACAATCATTCAGATCGACTCATTTATTGAAATTAGCAAGGAGGAAGAACCTCTTGAAGTTGACTCACAGCCCAGTTCCACTAACTCATCGCAAGAGTCTAATACTACTAAACGACAAAGAACAAATTGAGTTTCTTTTCTTATCATATCTTATATTTTCCTATCTCGACCCATTTTACCATGTCACCATTCTGTAATATAGCACAATAAATATTAGCATTTTATGATCATTTGGCTACTTCATTATTAATTGTTTATTTTAATAAAAACTGAAATTTTTTAACGCCAACTTGTTACTTACTAATCCATAAAACTATAATTACTGCACCAGATACAGTGGAGTCTGGTTTTTGGAAACAGAAGTGTAGATCCAAGTTGTGTTTCCAGTTTCCAAGAGGTAATTATTAAAAGCAGAATGAAATATGTGCCAATGAATGCAAGAGTTCAAGATATTTATCTACCTTCACTATCCCAGTCTCTTTAACATTATTGGTGGCTCAATCACCCGCATTTTTAGGATGGCTTTGGAACTTGAATATTATCTTCAAGCAAATAATTAACCAAATTGATTCATATATTCAAATCAGTAAAGAAAAAAGCTCTCCAGATCGATTCCCAACCCAGTTTCACTGCATCCTCGCAAGAGTCCGATAGTAGTAAACGACAAAGAAAAAAATAGTTCTATTTGTTTAATCTGTTTAACTATTTTTATTAAAGTTCTATAAAACACCTCCATTGTATTGTTTGATTAAAACTCATTAGGCTTTTAATGTAGTAATAATGATATTTAAAGTTTTTAATCTGAGGAAGGCTGTTGGCGCCAGAAGTTCAGGAATTTACAGAGCTGGGTGAAGCCACAGAGAACATTCACCTAATGAGTATTACTACAGAAACCTTTATCACACGTTCAAATAGTAAATAAGACCACCACAATAGCATTAAGCGGAATGGCACCATATAATCATCTACAAGTTAAGTGAAAGAGTCCTCCAAACCAGGCTGCACGAGAGAGGTCGGTCACCATTTAGTTAATTGTCTACGCAGATGAACCAGAGAGGGCGTCCGCTAGGCTTGTATTATATCACAGAAACCCTTATCACACCTTTAAAACAGCAAATAAAACCACCACAAGGGAACAATCATCAAAAACCACCACAGCAATTGAGAGGACTGACGTTGTGATGGCCCACTTACCAATACAAGCTGAAGGGGAGCGTCATGCTGGCCATACAAAGCGAGACGGTTTATCCCGAATACATCGGCGTCGGTGTCAAGCTTCCTCACCGTTGGTTAGTTGTCTACGCAGATGAACCAGAGAGGGCGTCCGCTAGGCTTGTATTATATCACAGAAACCCTTATCACACCTTTAAAACAGCAAATAAGACCACCACAAGGGAACAATCATCAAAAACCACCACAGCAATTGAGAGGACTGGCGTTGTGATGGCCCACTTACCAATACAAGCTGAAGGGGAGCGTCATGCTGGCCATACAAAGCGAGACGGTTTATCCCGAATACATCGGCGTCGGTGTCAAGCTTCCTCACCGTTGGTTAGTTGTCTACGCAGATGAACCAGAGAGGGCGTCCGCTAGGCTTGTATTATATCACAGAAACCCTTATCACACCTTTAAAACAGCAAATAAAACCACCACAAGGGAACAATCATCAAAAACCACCACAGCAATTGAGAGGACTGGCGTTGTGATGGCCCACTTACCAATACAAGCTGAAGGGGAGCGTCATGCTGGCCATACAAAGCGAGACGGTTTATCCCGAATACATCGGCGTCGGTGTCAAGCTTCCTCACCGTTGGTTAGTTGTCTACGCAGATGAACCAGAGAGGGCGTCCGCTAGGCTTGTATTATATCACAGAAACCCTTATCACACCTTTAAAACAGCAAATAAAACCACCACAAGGGAACAATCATCAAAAACCACCACAGCAATTGAGAGGACTGGCGTTGTGATGGCCCACTTACCAATACAAGCTGAAGGGGAGCGTCATGCTGGCCATACAAAGCGAGACGGTTTATCCCGAATACATCGGCGTCGGTGTCAAGCTTGAAAATGGTTCAGACATCATCGCAGCAGGAAGCCAAAGGACGTTCGGTTGACAAGTATCAAGGAAACCAAGTGAGATGGCAATGACGTTAATATGTATCCTAGATTGATCTTGACTATTTATAATGTGGGAGAATCGCTAGTTAGTTCATCTTGTTGCATCTCCAAAGAGCTTTTTTTTGTCTTTTTTACTTTAAGAATATATGAAATTGGAAAAGAATCAACGCTTTTGTAGCCGTTCACAATATGCAAAGTTTCCACGTATAAAAGTACAAGATGTGTTTGTAAGTTTTTTTTTTTTGATTGAGTTTCTTGCCATTCACAACGCACTAATACGTCATCAAAAAATTAAACTGCGCTGATATTTTTTTTTTTTTTCAAACAAATCAAAGTGAACTGCTCTTTTCAAACTTTTCAGCATAAAAGTAATGTGCTTTGAACACATATACTATAGACAATACAAATCGATAAAACATGCTTGGATTAAAAAACAAAAAAAACGGGGTTTCGAACTCTTGTATTCATTGGCACATATTTCATTCTGTTTCCAAAAACCATACTCCACTGTACAGTGTTTTCACTTGGTTTTCGGACTTTGTCAATTTTTTTTTGGATGAAGTCATTTTTATTTTTGGACGTAGTCAATTTTAATTTCAGAACAAATCATTTTATTTTCAGACAAACTCAATTTTGATTTCAGACATTTTCTTACTTTTTTTGGAAAAAGTCCTTTTCCTAATTCGGATGTACATCTTTTTCAGAAAGTAAATTCGTGCATTTTTGGAAAAAATTTCGTGCACTTCAAAGAAAAAAATTTCATAAACTCCAGAGAAAAAAAAACATACGGTGATGGAATAAATCTTTGGATGTTTCATTAAAAAAAAATGTCGTACGCCTCTACAGTGGTTTACGTTTGAAAACATCAAAATTAAGACCCAAATACAAACTTCAGCATCTGTAATAAAATGTTTGATCGCTCGGTATATTTCTTGGAGAGCCCAATATAACTTTCAATTGACCAAGTTGAGTCATTGTCAGAGAAATAATCCTTACACGAATAGTACGCTATATTATATCTATAGTATGAGAACAGCCAACTTTTTTTTTTTTTTTTTTGCGTGAGATGCGATTGCATATTGTAACATTTTATTAAGCATTTGCTAGAATTGTATCCTGAGCAATAGTATGTAACCAGCTTATCAACTTTACACATGAGGACTCTTATAAGGAAGTCATTTACAAGGCGCAGATCTAACAATGAGTGATTGCCTATGTGTCTGTGAGCAATATAAAATAACTATTATGCTAAATAGTAAAACAAAAATAATTTACAAACCTAAAAGTACTCCATATGCTTACCATCGGAACATAGTGTTGACAGCACTAAAAGTGCTCTTTTCAATCATCTCTGGTGATATTCGTTACATGCAATAACACCTCACTTGGGAGCATATACTGGAAAGCAATGATCGCCTGTATAGTCCCTTGTCATAGAATGAGCTTAGTTTTGGAAATCTGTTAAAAAAAAAAAGATTAGCGAAAGCAGCCCATTTTTGATAATAATTGCCGCAAAGGTATTTCTTCACTAATTTGAACTTGAACTTGGATTTGGATTTGCCTAAATGGCTAATACTCGTGATACTTCTGCCCGTATTATACAACTACGTAAAACTTAAGAAGAAAAACAGATTAGGGGGATTCATCACAAAAAAAATTTCTATAAATTTTTTGTATAAATATTAATCAATAAAAACTTCCCTCCCCTATTGAATGTAGTTTTCTTCCCATGCACTATACTCAATCTCCATGGAGAATTACCTCCTTTTTTTCTGACCACTGAGTTGGAAGTAGTACAGTTTCTTCCATAATCGAAATGAATTTTGCGGGTTATGAAGGTAGACTCACTTTGATAATAAATTGCCTATTATAATTTCGTTTTGCTAATGGAATTTCCTGGATAAGAATTGAGGGCCTATGTAAGAGACGCGAATCACCCATCTTTCAAAGAATTTGTCGGCGTGAACTCTTTGAACATCGCCCGCTGGTCAGCCAATAATAATCTGGAAGCAAGTGACCTTTTCTCCATGTAGCGTCGCAGATTTGCTTTGTTTTTGAAGGAATACCAAAAAAGTGATTGTATTTTATCAAGGTAAAAATATACAATTAGGATATGCAATAAATGTTTAACCTTTGCTTCGTAGCAAAAAGTACGATGAGAATAAATGGCAATTGATTGCAAAAATGGCAAAAACACTGGTAAAGTCCAACCCCTAGCTATGCGATCTACAGCTAATACTTCCCCAATCTTGTATTTATACAGTTTGAAGCTTCTTTTGTCACCCGAATTGGAATGCTGGAAGCCATGATCGCTGCTGCGCCGTCATCTTCGAGTATTTTAAAAGAATTACTTAGCAGCCAGAAAGATGAACACAAACAACAACAGAAACAAGAAGAGCAAGACGTACAGCAACAGGAAGAGAAAGAAGTAAAGCGAAAGGTACAGCAGCAGCAATCTTCAGAAGAGCATCAGGTCGAAGATCTAGATATGGAAGGGCGTATATATTTGTTGGGACATAAGAAGGTATAATGCGAGTATCAGTTCTAAGCTTTTGTGCTACTAATATTTTTATAATACAGTTCAGTGGCATGGAACTGTCTGATGATGAAAAAAATTACCTGCAGTCAATCACAAACGAAGGAACCATAAAGAGTTGTATTCAATTTCTAGCAGCTCAACGTTTATTGCTTGAAGAATTGGACGCAACAGACGCAATTATTGCCAAGTAGGTCTAAAGAGCAATAGTTGTCTAGATTGAATTTTATCTCATCACGATATCTTTTTTTTTTTTGGCTTTTTTCTAGACTTGGAATATCAAGGATTGTAAATGCCATCAATCCAACAATCAGAAATCTTATTTATAGTAACTTTGTACTGTAATCGACAGTATCATCAAAGTTGATGAATCTGGCAAGCATAAATTATATTCAATGGAAGATATGGATGAATTGTTGGAACAAATTCAAACAAAGAAGGCTGAGTGCAGTAAAAACAAGCAACGAGATACACAGCTGTATCAAGCTTTAAGTTGCATGGAAGTGATGTAAGACTAAAGCTATCAGTATAATTTATTTACTATTCAATTACTTATTTTTTTACTCGCAAGAATTGAGTCATTTGATTTATGGGATGATGATGATGATGATGATAAAACGAGCGAGATCACACACTATCACAGAGTCGCTTCGCTTTTGGACATTATTTTTAAAAAAAACTGGCATCAAACTATATAAGTAAGTGTATAATTACTATTTATGATACATAATACATTACGTTAATCATTTTATACATTTGTACTATTGTTTCAGTGGTGAGACAGGATCAAAATCAACAAAACTTGAACGTGAAACAAATAAGGCTATTTTTCATGCCATGGATATATCACCCACTTACTCAAGAAAGATTGATCTACTTTTGAAATGTAAAGATGCTAAGACTGCTATTGAAATGTCGTCTAATGAATGGAAACGTGCTTCTGTTGCCAAGAATATCCAACTAGTACAACATTGCAAGAATTTAAGAGTCAATACAGCCATCCTCAAAAATTTAAAAAAATTAGGTGTAAACCGAACATTGTCAATGGATTGGACTGGTAAGAATATGAATATTGTAACAATGAAATTAGCTAGTTATTAACTGCTGCTTAAGGTAATTCTGGATATATATACAAGCTAGAGTGGTGCCCCGATCAGGAAGTTTATTTCGCGAGCAATTGTATAGTAGTTCAACTCCCCTCAAGTCCGTTGCTATTATTTGATATAAAACCAACATTAGAATCACTTTTCAGACTCAAGGTATGTTGAAGACGCTCGGGATAAAGAAAGCTATTATTAATAATTACCTTTAGCTTTCTTTACTCTATGATGCCAAGATTATCAAAACCTCTTTACAAATTCAGAAACAAAAAAAGAATATGCAAGGTATAGCTGACTCGTGTTCGCCGAGCATTACAACTCCAGTGTCTACTTCTCTTCTGCATTTTCCATCATCGCCTACCCTCTCTGCATCTAATTCTCCAGTATCATCATTATATTCACTATCTTCCAACGAAGTACATCTACATGAGCCGTTTGTATTTTTTACTCCTAGGAACAGCCGTATTAAGCGAATACGCTTATTAACAGAGGACGAAGATGATGATTCCGATGACCCTGATAGTGATATCAATGCCGCTATTTGAAGTACACATCCCCAATATTTTTATTCTTTTACGTATTAATTATTATCCATTGTACAAATTTTATTAAATTGTCAAAGGCAATAAAATTCACTTTCTTTGTGTATTTTACGCGCAGGTTGTTTTATACTGCTCATGCAAAGATGATCTATCTGATCATGACTCAACTTGGTCAATTGAAAGTTATATTGGGCTCTCCAAGAAATATACCGAGCGATCAAACATTTTATTACAGATGCTGAAGTTTGTATTTGGGTCTTAATTTTGATGTTTTCAAACGTAAACCACTGTAGAGGCGTACGACATTTTTTTTTAATGAAACATCCAAAGATTTATTCCATCACCGTATGTTTTTTTTTCTCTGGAGTTTATGAAATTTTTTTCTTTGAAGTGCACGAAATTTTTTCCAAAAATGCACGAATTTACTTTCTGAAAAAGATGTACATCCGAATTAGGAAAAGGACTTTTTCCAAAAAAGAAGAAAATGTCTGAAATCCAAGTGAAAACACTGTATACACTATTTCATATCACTTTACACAACACAGTATAGATACAGGACACACAATATTGTTACTTCATATATACTATTAACGATACCCAAAAAAAAAGTTAAAAATAGAAAAAAAGGTCGTTTTCAATATGTGAATTTCGATTATTTAAAAGTCCGTATTTGGTGTATTTGCGTGTGTAAAAAAATTAAGAGAGAGAGAGAGAGAGAGAGAGAGATTACAGTTCCATGCCAGCAGCTTCATCTTCTGAAGAGTCAAAGCTTACTGAGCTCATATCGTCATCATCAGAACTATCATCTGCTGCTGCATCTGCTGCTTCTTTTGTTGCATATCTTGCTACATGATCTATATCATTTGATGATTAATTTTAATAAATGAGTGATTTATTTCTCTCTTTTATTACCTTTTACTTTGATTTCATATTTTGTAGGCTCTCTCATTAATAGTGCTGCTGCTTCACCATTTAATGGATCTGTTGGATTGGGATAACGAAGTAATTGAGGAAGAAATACTTCAAAAATATTAATCATGTCTATTATAGATAGATGTTAATGCTCATATATTTACACACGCTCTCTCTCTCTCTCTCTTACCAAACATTGGACTCCAAGTTTGGTTAATCACATCCAAACAAACAGAGCCACTCCTATTTATTTTTGTAAGTGTTATTATATATAAATAATATCCTCCACAACCTAAAACTTACACTTCGTCAATATTGGGATGAAATATTCTATTCATGAAACCAATGCTCGGTGATTTGTATGGGTATTGATCAGGTAATTCCACGCGCACCTTCCAGACACCACCGGTAAAAGGTGCTACACTCTTTGTTTTTAGTGTCTTGTCCTACTTTTTTTTCTTTTTTTTTTTTTTACATCATTGATACGTACTGTCTGAAGGTCCATGAAAACGAACATAAAACTCTTGCATATTATCATTCACAAGAGTGACTTCATAATCACTCATTAAGCTATGTATACAGAATAAGCTGCTGTTATAATAAGAAAAGAGATGCTCAATGACTTACAGCTTCATGACATCTGTTTCAATTCTTCTTCTTGGTGTCGACATGTTTTGTTTTTTTAAAAAAAAGTAGTAGTAGTAATAATGGTAGTAATAAAGAAGAGGAAAACAAAAAAAAAAAAAGATTAACACAACATCATAAGAGACACACACACACATCATGTGATACTTGTAAGCACCAATAAGAAGACTTTATTCTAATGAAACAACATGTTCAGTCTTGACACCAGCCAAGACAACACGCATTTTAATCTCGGCAGATGTAAAGATAAACTCTACAGTGACGTCCATACGGGTACCGGGTGTTGTGTCTGGTAGGGGGGGCATCTTGATGGGGAATTCGGATATCTTGTTTACGTCGGTCACGTAACGGGGGATAAGATCACTATCACTCGAGTAGAGATCGGCTAACATATGGTCAATTGTTATTTTTTTCCAATCATCATCATTTTTCTTTTTTTTTTTTTTTACCTTGTGTATGATTCGGGTATTCTACCCAAAAGGTACGTCGTATGGGTCGATTGATATAGATACGGTCCCCCTTTTTGGCAATCACATCAAACCTCTTCTTACATCGGTCCTGCATCACCCGATGGGACTCCGGATCAATCCCTTCCTCAAAGGGCAGCGTGCTCTCCAGGCCATAGGTATGTCGGAGAAGTTTGCTACTCACGAGCTCGGGCCTCAGGATGTGATGGATGGCGCCCTGTACCACCGAGAGCTCCCCGCGCGGGGGCATAGTGATCTCGCCCACCATACGGTTCTGTTCCATAGTCTCTTTGATCTGGTGGTAGAGATAGCTGGAGCATCCAAACCCGCCCACGAGAAAGATGACATCAACATATTCGTTGACTTGAACCAGTTGGTCTTGGATGAGTTGGAGGACGCGGGTGAGGACGGGTTGGAATACCTTTTCACGGAGCTCGGATGCGTCAAAGACAAGTCGACTTTCCTAATGAACGAGAGGTTTTTAAAATCAGTATAGATAAATAGCTTTTCTTTTGACTTACATCATCTAATAAATGAACTGGAATGTATTGTGCTGCAGCGCTTGGTATCTCCAGTTCATATTGTTCCTCATCATCATGATAACTG
Organism: Backusella circina FSU 941; assembly: GCA_025399235.1. Lineage (NCBI taxonomy): Eukaryota > Fungi > Mucoromycota > Mucoromycetes > Mucorales > Backusellaceae > Backusella > Backusella circina. The sequence continues at coordinate 60,160 of MU622316.1, read as the reverse complement.
GGCTATAAAAAATTTCAAGTTTGATAAAAAAAAAAAAACAAGCTGCTATATATATATAATTACCTTGATTCTCTCTATAAATGTATCCATAATCATCTCAAACATACACGTTGGTATCTCCTCCGCAAAACTCTGTAACCTCGACTTGATCAGGTTACGCATATTCTGATCGATAAAGGCACTTCCACACATACCACCATGACCCTGTGCGACCTCTTTCAGTGTTCGTTTCTTGACATCATCTTCATTATCCTCAATCATACTATATACCCTTTAATAAAACCTTTCTCTCTCCTATTCTCTTTCCTTACTATGTAATAAGATCAATGGTACCTCCACCCGCATCCACAATCATAAACTTGCAACCATGCGATAAATTCCATGCATTGTACTTGTTTTCACAATAGGCCGCCGCGGCCTCTGGCTCTGCCACAAACACCAATCTCTCCAATGGGTCATCGCTATCAATGATATCTGCCTTGATCACCGCTTCGCGCATCATGGCCTTGGCTTTATCACTCCAAATGGCCGGGACGGTCATACACTACCCTTTTTTTAAAAATAAATAAAAAAAAAAAAAAAAAAAGGCATCGAGTGCGTGAGTTATATATAGTCGCTCTTACATAACAGTACTGATCTGGGGTATAATCTGCCATCTTTTTCGAATTCTGAATCTCGTCACAAATGTATTGATGAAAGAGTCTGAGATAATCAGAAATGACGGTGATGGGAGACTTGCTACCGGGTAATGTTATTTCTTCATCTTGGAGTGCGAGTTTAAAGTATTGGAGCAAGGTACCATCTTGATCGGGCTATATAATAACGTGTTATTCTATATATTTCGCTCTAGTGTATTCTTTTATTTTACTCTTAATGATAATAGTCTTGCACCGTTCCCCCAATCCATGAGCTTTCCATTTTTATTCTTGTAATAAACAAGACTGGGTACTTTTGCATAAAATCCAGTGTATTTGGGCCATTTGGTGATATCGTGGATTTCTTTATCCTTTTTTATGGCGTAACTGCAGCCCTATTTGTTTGCTTTTATTGTTATTGTTTTATAATAAATGGTAGATATTTTATATATTACGGAAAAGGTGGTTCCTTGTTTTTTTTAATATTAGCATATCATTTTGTTATTATTATTATTATTTATTTATTTACCAAAATCAATAGACACAATAACAGGATAATCGTCTGGCGGCATGTAAATGTAATAGAAGAAGAATATATAGAATGTATTTTAACAATTGTTTATAAATCTAAAGTTAAAACACGTGGCGATAATCCGTCCAATTAGAGCTGTGTTTGCTACACTCTTTTTAATAATAGAATAAAGAAATGGATTGAATTCATTGAGCGGACATCATCATATCGATGGAGCTCTCCCATAAATATTGTACCAGCCATTGCAAAGTTCAGATGCTACCACAGTCGTTTAAGAAATGACAGGATGAAATAGTTGGTTTTCAAATAAATATATCAATGCCATTGACCTGGAATACAAAGTTCCCAAGCAAGGACTACTTGACTCCACTGGTGCAACATTTGTCTACCTCAACCACATACCTGACTTTTCCTAGTTGGATAATGTTTGAAGAGAAGCATTTCTTTTTTTTTTTACTTTCTAAAATAAATACCAATGAAGTTTTTTTTATATATTTTCTGTGTTTGTATATTCAGTTCTACTCTCATTCTAAAGAAAAAGAGAGAGAGAAAGAGAGAAACCACTATGCACATCTCGAGAAATACTCAAAGACAAAGAATCATTTATTTTAGGTGGTCATCAAGCGCTATTCGGAATAGAAGAGCCACTCTATTCTTTAGAATGCGACAGATTGATGACTATAATATTATTATTTCTTTCATCGCTGAATATGAGTGGTAGAAGTGAAAGCTAACTCTACCTCACTAAATCATTTTTTTCTGAGTGCCTGTATTTATTATTTTCAAATGAATCACATTCCTGTTGAAATTCGATAAGTATTATCTATCAATAAACTTATTTATTGTGGTTTGGTACTATTGAAAAATTACCTTGGCTCTAAACAAGAGCTTTATAACGGCGATATCTCATTCCTTGTAGAGTCGCGTTTCTACCCAATCAAATGAAGCATATCAACTTCCTTATTTCATTGACAAGTATAAATAGCCACCTTATTTCTTTCTTATCATCTCAGTTAGTTTCTTTTATAATTATCTAACCCAAATTTATCACACTGGTAAATCTCACATAGCACTTTTTGGTTATATTCTATAATATTTTATCATATTAACTCAATTTAAACCTATAACATTGATAACGACAACAATACTATTCGTATTTAACATACTTTATAAGTAATCATCATATAAAAAAATGACCCAGTTATTGAATGACATTCTTAGTAAAGACTTCTTCATCTATAAGAGTGTGCGACTATATTGTATAAAGTCAACCTGATATCTTTTGCCAAAACAAGTTGTTTGACTCTATACAATATAGTCGCACACTCTTATAAATGAAGATAAAATACCAATATTCTGCTGTCAGATGTTGTCATTTAGTACTGGGAAAAAGAGAAAACGTAAAATATGCCTTGATGTAATTATTGAGAAATATTTTCAAATGAATGAGAAAATGCTGATGACAAAAAAATGACTAAAAGGGTATAAGTTCATGATCCAACTCAGTGAATAATAACACAGGAAGATATGCTTAAGCGTCTAAATGGATCTTATCTATCGTCAGCTTTAATTGTTATATGTGAATTATCACCTCTATTTTACTAATGCAAAACTGCAAAAAGCAAACTAATAATGAATCTAACACGAGTCAAGATGATCCAAGACTTTATAACTTCATCAATGTTTATTTAATGGGTTGTTCAGTTGTTTTTTATATATTTCCCTTCTTCTTGGTTCTGCTCTGGTATAAATACACATGGTCTTAACTGGTATATCCTCTTCTACTTGTCCACTATGCTGATCTCTATGTTTTGCTCTTGTGGCTTCTACTGGTGTTTCCATCCATTTCATGGTATTGAAAATATGCTTACACTTTGATTTTCTACTCTATGAATTGCCTTTATTTATACAATTATTATCTGTTCTCAATAATTCTCCTTATTTTTCTCAATATCTTGAAAAAAAAACAGTATTAAGCTACCGAATACCTTATATTATGCACATAAAATGATAATTACAAAGTCATGTATATTTGTATACCTATCCAATTCTACAAGATGTAAAAAAAAAAAGAGGGAAACTCTTAAATGAATGTGATATCAGCAACATTATATTGCTGTATCTTTTGGGATTTTCAAACTCCCCCCTTTCGATGATTAGAAGTATAATATAATGATCAACATGTAGTTTGCTCTATTGTAGCCATACTTTATTCATTGTATTTGTGGAATACCATAATAAAAGAATAATAACAATTACAATAATAAAAAGTTTAAAAACACTTCTTATTTTTTCATTAAAGCAGCTTTATGTGCCATCATAGCAATAATGGCCGCACCAAGTCCTGAACCATCACGAGCTAAAGCAAATTTAATACTCGGTTTTTTCTCAGGGCTATAGAGTTTTTCAAGCGTTTCATACATGTTCTCTTCAAAACCTGGAAGAAACTCATAGACAGAACCATCAATGGCCACTACAGCCCCTGATTGAAGATTTCCAGTTTGGGAAAGAACTCCAGCAATAGCACAAGCAGAGAGCTGAGCAGCACGACGGGCGACGAGAAAGCATATTGCACGCACGACCTGGCGATCACCCAAAGTAGTGGATGGAATAGAAAGGACTTCTTCTAGCACGTGTCGAACAGATCTCAGGTCTTCCGAGGCGTCTTCAATCATTGTTGACATATAACTAGTTTCGAATCCCCATTGAGCATTCAGTTCAGACGAGGATTTTCCCGAAAACAGTATCTGCTGGTCAATTAATTGAAGCGTGGCATTGCGAGTGATTTCTCCAAGGTACATACCCGATATCATTTTTTCAAAAAGCTGCTGATGGGGATTGATTGATTCTCTATCAAGTTTGTTATCGTATACTGTGAGTGGTAGTACACGTCGCTCATTATCAAAAGCTCCCCATTCCATATTAATCACCATCTCTTCAAAAACCGACTCTGGCGCCTTCCACTTTTTGATATTTTTAAGTTTTTCGTAATACGCTGTATAAAGAAATGGCTGTAAATACAAGAAATCCCGACAAAAAAAAAAAAGTAAATAAGAAAACTTACCAGCATTTGTTCCAGTTCCAAGAATAATACCTAAAGTGGTCTCTGGATGACCATAAGAATGAGCCATTAATGTACCAACAGTATCATTTACGAGCTAAACGAATTTTATTTTAAATTAATTAAAAATTTTGGTAAATTAAAATGAATAAAATCCGTTTCCCGCCATTGCCAGGCGGGTATATGTATATAAAAAAAAAAGAGACTGCATTATCCCATTTCCCGTCATCTCTCTTTCTTTACACAAACACAAAATATACTTACAGCCGCAATGTTCACATGAATATTTTTACGAAGAAAAGCATCCTGTAAGAGCACCACTACATCCTTATTGATTGCATTCTCACAAGCAAACCCTTTCGTCCAATGCATTAATGTTCCTCTATTGATATCGGTTTGATTTACTGGAAATGAAAAAGTAAATCCCAATTGTAGTACATCGTTTGCATGATCAGAGCCATATTCAGTTGTGAAATTATCAACACAATCTGCAATAAAATCACACAGACGACGCATCTCCCCCTTTTTAAGTTCCTCGGCTACTACGTATTTTTGTTGGTGAACGTTGAAACTACCATCGCCCTTTAATTGAAATTCACACACACGAAGGTTTGTTCCTCCCAAATCCAAGGCTAGGTATCTACCAGTTTCTTTTCCTGTAGGGCGTCCTGTAACAAAACTTGGTATCATGGGAACTATAGTGACAAACATGGTGCATTAAGTAATCAACTTTTATATGTTTGTTTCTATAACTACTACCTGTAGCTCCTTCAAAATTCAATCCCTTTTCCATTTCTTTGATAAATTGCGCAACAATTTGTTTGGAATAGTCTTTACTGATAGTGAATTGATTAAAAATATCTTCAACAGCAGCTTTTTGCTCGGAAGTACCGTTCACTTGCAATATAGATTCATCTATTGTACTAGATATTTTTTCACTACTCATCTTCTTTCTATATACAATTGTATATTTTTTTTTATATAAAAAGATCAAATAGAGAAAGAAGAAGGATGTTTTAAAATTAAATGTGCCCTTTTTTATAAGCCAAATAAAGTGTAGTGAAGAAACGCTTACCAAAGTGTGACGTATTGATTTCAAATTTAGTTAGTTTAATTTCAACCACAGACTGAATATGGCTTGGTTGATAAAAAGGGGTACAGAGAACAATAACTCATTATGATACACTTGATCTTAGGTTATGAATCTCTTGGAATTATGTTTCTTCCATGCTATATATTATGAGGGATCTTTGATGCAGTGAACAGCATATATAGAAATATTTCTTCTAAAAGTGTTGATATCAGCTTAAGATAAAATTTTAAGCAAATGAGTTTGATACCTTCATAGTATAAAGCTTATTGTTAATATCATATTGCTTTTACATATCTTCTAAGAAGAGAAAAGCAATAAATTGATGTAGGACAAGTTCCCCTTTTAAATATCATGATGATCTCGACCATTAACCTAACAGTTTGCTTATTTAGAATAAACGAACTACTTTCTCCAGTCACTATCATTATTTTGGACTTTTGATGATTGATAATTAGATGTGGTACAAATCGGTTTCCGTTCGACCGTATTATTCAATCACTGGCTGAAGTAAGGTTCTTCTCGATAGCTAAGAGTAGAGTATACCATCACCTACGGTTACATAATTAATATACTGATAGCCTTAAATAGAAACTAAATTGCTCCACCTTGAATTTAAATTGAATGAATAAAATGCTCTTGAACGTTATAAATATATTCAACTTTTAACTCTAATCAGTTATAACGGTAGAGTAACCAACTAAATGACAGTTGCCGTAAAGTTCATTGGACTCTGCTCGGTAATAAAAAAAAACAATATAAAATCTGGTTATTAGCTGATGATACGAAAGAAAAATCGTATCATGATGAAAGAATAAATCATCAAACAGAATACGGATTTAAAATTGTCACCTTAATGATCGAGAGTGAAAATGGTAAATTACAGAAAATATCTACAATGTATTTTTATTTATAGTATAAGATAAACGCATGGTTTTAACTTCAATACTGTATCGTTTTGTTCCATATGTTTGTATCGATACTTAGGCCAATAATGTTAACTTGACAGGTGCCAGGAAATTCAACTCTTTTACTTTTTAGAATAGAAACAGGAAAAAAAGGAGGCAAAAGTGTGATTTATTACTGGCAAAATGGCAGTAGTAAAATGATAGAAAGTGCAATATTGAAATTTCACATGTTTTTCATGCAAATAAAAAAATAATAATAAAGTAGCTTGAGAAAAAGAAAAAACCACGTTTTTATCTGAAATTGAATATTTTCATGGTTTTGTCAAAAATAGCTTTCAACTGAAGGCACATCGCACAAAAAACGTGCGATTTGATTCTTATTTAGAAAATAGAATTGCAACATACGCAAAAAACCAAAAGATACGAATTCTTTTCAATAACTCCAGGTACCATTTTCTTAATATATAAAATACAACAAAATAAGTAAGAATAAAATTTTTGTTTGTGTTCTGACAAGTTTAAACGTTGGTATTTACGCCCTATCTTTCTTTAGTCTTTAGAAATAGGAGGGAAAGTACTAATAATAGACTCTTCTTTTTGGCAAAACGTTAAAATTAAATAATTGTTCTAGATTGCTATGGACTATGTAAATTGAAAGCTCCATTCTGTTCGAATGTAACACTGGCTTTTGAACTTGTCAAAACTACCAAATTCAGACATTAAAAACTAAAATAACCATAGAAATAGTACGAATAATGCTATTACACTTGTGATTTTAAAATATAGCAAGCCTTAATTTAATGAAATATGAACTTGAATATCATCAAAGTTGTACTTGGCTCTGATAAAAGTATCTTAAAGTCATGAAAGTTTAGGAAATTCACCAAGAGTGCGAGTGACTGCTCTGAACATTGAAATCCTGACAAAACAAGTCTTCCAGATCTTTCCAAAAAAGCGTTTCTTACTAATGCAGAAAAAAAATTATGGTGGCTTATGTCTCCGCTTATTAAACAAAACCTGAGACAAAATTAAATCAGACTCTATCGTTTTCTCTTTGAACTATGTCTCTGACTCAAGCAGAAGTTGCTCTTATTTTAGGAACAGAAATAAGCTCTGACTCTCCTTATTCTATTTCTGTATCTGATATTCAAAATGGTCAGTATGCTGCTGCTATAAAAAAGAGCCCTCTCTTTCAGCAAGCAGTTCAAGATGCCGATAGTTTAAAAGCAACGGGCGACATTCAAGCTTGGGTGAATGAACATTTAGAAAAAATCGACATTACCAATGAACAGACACAATTGGAGTTACTTATTACCGGTATTGCCTGTTTAAACAGCTTTATTCAAGTCAACTGGACAGGACCTGGCTTGGACTTTGAAGTGTCTGAGCTATTTTGTCTTGAGAAGGACCAAGATCTCGAAAAAAAAATGCACGCGGTTTGTTTGAAAACACTCTCAGTAGATAGTGAAGAAGTCTATCATCTTACACATCAGCTTCCGCTATTAACTATCGCACGCACCGTGTTATTATACCTTTGTAACAAATCATGCTTTAGCGCGTCTTTCTGGTCTATGCGTGCCGTTTTTATTCAACAGCAACTTTTGGATGAGTTTACTGGTTCCCTTCAGAGCGAGTTGATAAAACTTGCTGAACAGAGTATTAAAGACATGGAGAATCAAGCGGGATTGGATAGTGCAGCACTTGAAGGTGTCAAGGTTCGCCATGAATTGGAATTGGGTTTGATTTATAGCTACTTTGGACAAGATAAGGAAGCATTGGAGAAAATGGAATCAGCTCAAAAAGAGTCAGGTTTTAAATGGTCACTCACTGGTGCTTTGGGTCGCCGTACCAAATTCCAAACCTTTGATATCTCTCAACTTGTCATCCTCGCCGAAAGTAAGAATGCAGAGGATAAAGACAGTGAAGCCGCCAGACCTGAAAATCTTGAATTAAATGATGACACCGTATTGGATCACATTGCTTTTACTGAAAATGAGAAAAACAAGGACGAGGAGAATAAACGTCATGGAAATTTGAATGTTATTGATCAATGTATACTTCTGGCTTTCTGTTTAAATGTGAAGAACACCAATCCTGAACATGGTATTACTACAGAGCAGATGGTTCCCTATGTCACCCGTGTCTTGGAAAACGCAAACAACTGGATGGTTCATACCATGGGTCTATTGTTACGTTCTCGCCTCGAAGCTCACAAGGGACGCACAGTCGAACGCGCTGCTCTCCAATTGCAAGCATTGGTAGATCAAGTGAAGGTCGAGGACTCTACGGTACAGGAGCGTCTTTCATACTTTTACGATTTATTGTTACCTAGTAAATGGGAGATGGAACGTGAGCTGGCTCGCCGCTTTGTCTCTTTGGGTGTTGTCCGCTCTGCTTTGGAGATTTTCGAACGTCTTGAGATGTGGGAAGACGTTATTTCTTGTTACCAGATGCTTGAACAACCTCAGAAGGCTAAGGATGTATTGAAGGGATTGATGGATAAAAGCCCTGATTCGCCCAAATACTGGTGTATTCTTGGTGATCTTGAAGCAGAGCCTGAACATTGGAAGAAATCATGGGAAATCTCTGGACACCATTATGCTCGTGCCATGCGTAGCTTAGGTTCTTATCTTTACAAACGTGAAAATTACGAGGAATCAATTGAATGTTATCAAAAGGCTTTGAGTATCAATCCTCTATTTGAAGGATCCTGGTACATTTTGGGTTGTGCTGGTATGTTCATTGAGAATTGGGAGGTAGCTTCTCGTGCTTTCCAACGTGTTGTTGCACTGGATGATGACCAACCTGAAGCTTGGAACAACTTGGCTAGTATTTACCTCAATATGGACAAAAAACCAGATGCCTTTCTGTGCTTGAAACGTGCAACAAAGATTAAGTTTGACAGCTGGAAAATGTGGCAGAATTTATTATTCGTCTCTGTTGATGTTGGACAATTTCCTGATGCCATCTATTCTATGCAGCGTGTTGTTGAATTACGTTGGGATAAAGTACGCGAGCAAGCAGTTGATGTACAGGTGTTACGCATGTTGGTAGAGAATGTCATCCAGAATTGGAAAGATCCTCATGATCGTGATGGTGCACGTCTTGCAGGTCATGTCCAGCGCTTGTTGGAAGATGTCATTTTGTCTCGCATCACAAATTCCCCAGATATTTGGATGACTTGCTCGAAATTCTACTTGTGGCAGAAACAATATAAGAAAGCACTTGATACATCCATCAAGGCCTATCGATCTGTTATGCATGACCCACGCATTGAAACCGAGGAGTCTATCTTTGAGGATGTAACCACTGTAGCACTCGAGACAGTTGATATGTATGAGAACATGGGAGACAGGCGCGAAGATGGTGAACCTGTCTGTGCCGATTGGAAATATCAATCACGCCAAATACTTAAAGGCTTGATGGGTAAAGTACGTGACGTTTTCGAAGACACAGCATCATATGAGAGACTAAAGGAACGTATGGACGATTTGAAAAATGCTTAGTCCACTTAACCTTTCATGTATTTTACATTATTAATAATAAAAAAAATTAAATAAACTAATAAAGCTTTTGCATTTGATACATTTAAAAGCAATATTAATATAATAATGAGATATAAAAATAACTCACTTCTCTTTCATGAGACACATGTCTGTATTGAGTGTTTATAAACTCTCTTTTATTATAACAATATGTTACACGAAAGTAAAATACAATAAAACCCTACATTATAAAGGTTTCTGAAATGTAATAGTGTGAATCATGCCATTTAAGCTTATAAAAGAAGGTGGCCTTAGTGTAATTATAATAATAATATAAGAAATAGTGTTATAAATATAGAAAAGGTGATTTTCTTCCTTGGCTTTGCTGTCAAACCATTTTTAAAAATAAAATTATTTATGAAAGAAGTTAGACTTCTTTTCATTCCAACATCCGATCAAGCCTGACTGATTACCGAAATAAGCTAAAATTTTGTTGTACACTTTACATTTTGTAATGTTACAAAAGCTGAACACAAGACAACTTGATACTCTCCTATTTAAGCCTTTTCACTTCAAAATAAATGATCTTTAACTCTCCGATCCTATTAGGTTTTATTTAACTTATTCCTTATCCTTTCTTCCTCTTCGTTCTTCGCTTTACCTTCCTTTCCTTTCCTTTTTTTTTTTTTGAAAAAAATATATATTCATCCTATAAACCATAAACATGACATCAGAAGAAATCATTGCCCCAAACTGCCAGGGCTGTTCAAAGTCAATAGAAGAAGGAGCAGTTGTTGCCTTTGGTGAAGCACTCTTTCATGTCAATTGGTAGATTTCGATTCATCATCATGTTTTTTGAAAATACCGTCATTAACCTGTTTAAAAATAGTTTTGTTTGCGCCAAGTGTAAAGAACGAGTTAATAACCAAACAAACTTGCTATTATTGGACGATGGAAGACCTGTTTGTGATAATTGTTCTTATAGCTGTGTTTTATGTCATCAAGTGATTCGAGACGAAGCTATTATGACAGGTAATTAATTAAAAAAGCTATTGTTTTTAATTATTAATAATTACTATATTAATGATTTACTATTATCGTAACAATAGGCGATAAGGCATATCACACAGAGTGCTTCAAATGTTCTTCATGTAAAAATAAGATTGACGACTTGATCTTCACACAGACTACAAAGGTGCGCTATTTTATTTAGTGTTTACACTAATAAAACCACTAAAACCATTCGTTTATTCCTTTTTTAGGGCATATTTTGTACAAAATGTTATGAGCTACGTAAAGAAGAGAAAATGCGTCGAAGGAATAATAATAATAATAAGGTAAGCAAATATGCTTTATGCTTAATAATGCTAGCAATAGAATATCTTACCTTTTTAGCGCTAGTCTGATACAAAGCAATTACATTTACCAACCCCTACTCGCTCTCGTAATAACTCGATTGATAAAGACAATAATTCAACCAAAAATAAGCAATCAAGTGACTTCTCGGTCTCACTTGATTTCTTCAACACAGATTCAAGTGAACTAGCAAATTTATCAGATTCTCTTGGCGCCAATCTGTCCCTGAATTTTGGTTTATCAGCAATAGACAATGTGGAAGATATAAACCCGACTCAGACACGTATCAATCGCGCTTCAGAGATTTTACAATCTTCACTCCGTACCTCTTTGTTAAAGAATCTTGCCTTTGATAAAGACACAATTGAAAAGGATGTTAATGGTACCGATAAGTTAAAACAGGAGTTGGAAGAAACAAGATCTAGGCTTAAAGAGGTTGAAACCAATTATAATCTGCTTCAGGTAATATATGAATATTTCACATAAAAATAAATTTATTCTAAAAAAAAAAGTATTTGTTGGGGTGATATTAGGATGCGAGCCAGCAAGCTTTAGATGAGTTTACAAAAGTCAAAGATGATTTTGCCAAAGAAGCCATTATCAAACAAAAACAGGAGCTTATCATTGCTGCCTTATTGCGTAAAAATGGTGGCATACTCTCGAAACAGAATATTACAAAGGCTGCTCACCTTAGAGTTGAAATCGACCGTGCTTGTATTGAATTAGTGAAATACAGAGACGAATTAACAATCATGACTGACCAGCAAGCAGAAAAGCAACTCAGGTAAGCTAGTATAATTACCATAGAAAGGAATACTTCAGTATTGACATTATAGTATTAGAAACACCATACATGGTAGCGAAGCCCTTTTGAAATCGCAAATTAAGGCTTTAAAATCAGAACGCGATGTACTGAGATCAGAAACTAAAGAGTTGCGCTCTTCAAGAGATGAAATTATTCACGAAATAACACTTTTAAATAGTAAAAACGCAGAATTAACAAATATGAACAATGAGCTTTCTATGAGGGCCATAGAGAAAGAGGAAGCTGTCAGCACACCAAACAGCGTAATGGTACAACCTTCTTCATCCACTCTTTCTGTCTCACATTCCACTGATTCCTCATCAAGTCTATCTTTGGTTACTACACGTTCTCGTAAAATATCGGATGCTAGCTCCATTATTTGTAAAGTCTCTACTAGAAACAGCTTCATTGCAGATCAAACACCTAAATTATTCCGAATCAAAAAGAAAGGTAGCACAATGTTTAGTAAATTCAGCGGCAGCAGCAATGCTGGTAACAGTGGCACCACAGTAAAGTCATCTGTCAAACCAGAGCCATCTATCTCTTCAAAATCCAGCATTTACAATGGTGGCAGCAACAGTAGCTTACAAAACCTTGCTCATAGCTCCAGTAGCTATGATTTATCCAACTTGTCTGGCTCTTTAGGCAAATCATCAAAAAGTAAGCTTGCTTTGGAATCCAGCCTCTCACTTCATCAAATTCCTACTACTCATCAAGGTGGAAGTCACTCCTTTCAGCCAACTTCGTTTTTGAGACCAATCAAGTGCGGTGCTTGTGGTGATAAGATATGGGGACGCTCTGAGTACCGCTGTGACGGCTGTGGCTTTTCTTCTCACTCCCGTTGTCTTTCAAAGGTACCACAACAATGTCTTGCTGCTACAAGTAGTACTTTGGATCTTTTAAGTTCCGCATCTTCTTTATCTCCTGACAGTGACGATGGAGCTTCTAAACAACTAGCTAGTATGTTTGGTATGGATATAAGTGAACGAGTCAAGATCGAGAAGAGAGAGGTCCCTTTATTAGTAGAAGAATGTATCAAAGCAGTTGAAGTAAGAGGGTTAGAGTTTGAAGGCATTTATCGAAAATCGGGTGGTGCAGCTCAGATTCGCTCGATCCAGACTTCATTTGATCAAAGAGAAAAAATTGATTTATGTGATGAAGATGAATACAATGATATCGGCTCAATCACAAGTGCATTGAAACAGTACTTTAGAGAACTTCCCAACCCACTTTTAACTTTTGAAGCATATGATGCATTCATTGAAGTGTCCAGTAAGTAGTTTTATTATATTTTATAGGATTATTTCTAATATGACTTTTTGTTTCTTCACAGCCATGGCAAATGGACCCAAGAAGATTGATGCTTTTAAAAATATTATAGCCAAACTTCCAACTGCACATCGAGATACAATGTCACTTCTATTCAAGCATCTTGAAAGAATATACCAACACTGTGATACAAACCGTATGTCTATAAAGAACTTGTCTTTGGTATTCGCCCCTACTCTAATGCGTCATAGTGACGCCTCTAAAGATTTCCTCGACATGAGCTATAAAAATGCTACTGTTGAATTTATTTTGACAAATACTTCTCAACTATTTTAATTATAAGCAACCTGAAATCCATGTTTATATCATAGCACATTTCCTTCCCCTCCTCTCACTTACCTTCTCGCTTTAATATCTATTTATTTATTTATTATTACTTTGTATATTAACTTCTATGTGTTGTAAATTATATATTTTCATTAAATAATTATTATTTTTTTTTAAAAAAAAATACCAAAATCTTTAACAGTTCGTGAGACCTATCCTCTTGAATACTTTGTAAGAAATCATAAAAAAGCGATCTATAATACATCAGAGATTAGATATTATGTTTGATTGATAATCAAAGTAACTGCTAACGCAGGTATGAAAGAGTTTTCTAGGAGGGAAACAAAGTAAGATTGAAATGACTCATAGAAACAAAAACTGTAAAGTCTATTAACGATTAAAATAAATATGATTTTATTTATTTATTTTTAAAAAAAGGTCTTAATCCATTTATTAATAAATTAGGGATGAAGAGGTATCTAGTAGTATGTATACATATATATAAGTTTTAAAGAAGTAGTGATAGTTCTAATAGGCTGCAATCAATTCTTGAATTGCTTCCTTTGTACCAAAAATAAGACCAACAAGTCCAAGAATAACAACAAGCAAGCACCATGCGAGTTCGTAAATGGGCTTGTTACGAAAACCGGTTAATTTTAAGTAGAATACAACAGGGAAAATGAAGATCAAAGCACAGTTAGCAAAAGCACCGAGGAGAGACATCAAAGCATCAAAGTGAGGTACAGTACAGGCAATAACACCAATAACACACATGGTGCTAATACGGATGGCTGCACGGATAAGGAATTCGCGAACCTTTCCGAAACGCTCGACAGTGATATTAAACATTTCCTCAATATCGAGGGAGAAAGAGGTTACAAGAATAGGAACGGCCATTAGAACGTGAATTGTAATGAGAACAATAGACACAGTTTGAGCGGCACCTTTAGGAATAGAGTTGTATACGGGGCTTGCTACGTCACTTCCATAAACCAAATATCCAGTAACAGCAGTGATAATGTACATAGCAGCACAAGTACTAAGACCACCAGCAACTACCTTGGTCCAGTTACGAGGATGCTTCATTGAAGCTTCAACATGAGGATAGACAACGTTACCACCGAAACTGAAAGAAATGGTACTCAGGGCAATAGGGAACATTTCCCAAATGACAGCATCATGGTGGACATCGACAACATTGGGTCTATCAATAGCGGACATAATCACCACAATAAATACAACAACAACAGTAGCAAATGCGCCAAATGCGGACATCCAGGCAACTTCCTTCATAGACTTGACAAGAACATAAGGGATAGCAACAATAGCACAAGAAATAATAGTCCATGGTGCAACACCTATCTCTCCAACGGTTCCTTCACAAAGCTGATTGAAATTGGTGCCTGCAAGAACCATATAGAGTACAGGAGCACCCAATACGATACAAGCGTTGAAGAAGAATGTAACCCATCCACCAATACGACCAAACGCAGAAGTAGCGATCTCCTTGTATGTATGAAGACGAGATTCACCGTTGGCATAAAGACAGCGAATAAGAATAATACCAGTATAGATGGACATAGACCAAGATAAAAAGATGATCAGCATACCAATCCAACCTCCTTGAGCTAAAGCCATAGGCAAGCCAAGTGTGCCTGTGCCCGCGACGATGCAAACAACATTAAAGTACGCCATCCACGATGAACCAGCATTTTCGCGGTTTATATCAATAATACCTCCTTCAGAATATTCAAACTCATGTTCTAATGAAAAAAAAAAAGGGAAATCAGTTTATCTGTCTCAAATCGATATTATTAATATATTTTAACCTACCACTAGCAACTGATACTTGGTAATCGATAGGTGTCTTCTCTTTTACAGACATTTCAGAATATATAGTTATGTATATTTGCTTGTAAAAACTCGGATAATACGTGTATTTATATTTATATTTTTTTTTAAGCTTAAAAATTAATAAGGGTATATAAAAAAAAAATAAGAGATTCGATGATATTGACAGATCATGAAAAGAAAACCCACTATTTATATAAAAAAATTTATTATTGTTATCGTGAGAATTTTAACTCAATGTAGTCATTTGTACTGTGTTTCATCCAATGAAAACACTATTTCCATTTTAAGATGAAGATTTTTTTCAAAGTCAGAAGTCTGTTTGCTCTATATGAGTAAAACTGCAAGAGAACCTAACTTTTTCATATAGCATGCTACAGTAAACACCATATAATGTACACAAAATTAAAATTTCATAAGAAGAATCTTACATTCTCTTTTAAATATCTGTATAAGTAAAAAAATGTAGTCTTCAAAAAATAAAACAAGGATAAAGTACTTCAATACCTACGAAACATAACATTGTAGTAGAAAAAAAAAGTTGACTAATAAAATCACCTCCAGTTTTTTGTTATAGATTAACACAGAACTAAATAAACAATGTCTACATTTATAGTAGAAATATGACCGAGTTTCTTTGAATTACATTCGCCTCATCATAATACTACTTACAAATGGTACCGCTACAGCGTATAAAGCAAAGGTTTGATAATACTTAAGTTCGTTTCTTAAAATTATATACCCCGAATTTAACAGTGATTTTCAAAATTAGAAACAAGGCGCCAAAAAGAAAAAGAGAAAATAAATACAAATAATCCAGACAGTCATATCAAATTAACTTTCCTGTTTCAATTGAGTCATAGCTCGCTTAGCCGACCTTTTTTTTTTATTAAAAAGTGCATATTAGAGATTTTTTAACTCTATAAGCTATTTCTTACAAAACATCCATGTAACAGAACCCTTTTTGTTGACAGAAACATAAATGGCTTGTAACAACGTTCGGAATGCTTCAGGAACTAGTTAGTACTTATCAACATTCGTAGGTTAGAGTAAAGGGCCTTTAGTGGTTGATATCCTCTTATTATCTTGGTTTAAGTTGTTGACAGTTGAATCATAAAAGTTCAAGCACGAATTCACAAATTTAAAAAACCATTAGAACTAAGTTTTTTATCTTATTGAAAGTTGTTAACTAAAACTCCGGGATTGTAGCTACTTCTTTAATCGTCTAACGCTATTGATAACACTTAACATTTATATTACTCAGTAATTCAGAAACTTGTGTAGAACTTGACAATTAATAAGGAATTTCACCCATAATTTTTCTATTTGTTATAATACGACGCTTTATTTTTTTTATTTATTTTTTATTTCAGCAAAATATGAAACATTTCGGTTAGTCTTACTAAATTATTCCGTGTTAACTCTTTAAATTGTGAAAGTTTCCGTGCGACTAAAAACTTTCGATGGTTTTTCCGTCTTCTACGGTGGAGGCGGTCGTTTCAGGTAATTATCATTTTTATTTATTTGCGAGTGGTCTTATTTCAAAGGAAAAAAAAAAATGTGTTTACATTTGTTTTTGTAAATTTTTGAATTTTTAATTTGGTATAAGGTAAATTCCAATGAGATATTTAGTAAAGGGTGCGTATCTGTCTTTATTTCAAAAACAGTCTTTATTTTAGACGATTCAAAGCAAAATATTTTTTCAGGAAAGAAAAAAAAACAGTCGAGAAAATGAGTAAAAGATATTAGTTATTATTTTATCCTATGGTTCTAATTTTTCTCCAAATAGATTAAGGTTATGGACGAAACTACATACACATGTGTTATCGGATTAATTTAACAGATAGGAAAGCATTTACTAATCCTTATTTTGGCATATCATTGATAGTTCTATTTTTACGGTTCTAATGTAATTTCTTATAAAACATCTTTGTATGGATTATTGGGCAACACAAAAATTCGGGTTTAGTAAGCCCATTTAAGTCAAAAACTTCCAAAAAAGAGAATTGGAAAATAATTTTTTTATATTAAAAGTAAATAAAAAATAAAGAATGGCGTACTGGAAACGAAAAGACTAGAAGGCAGTGATTTTTACTCTATATGGTGAAAAATTTCGTCCAATAATTATTTTATGAAAAGACTTACACCGGCTGGAACCGAAATATAGAATTCTCTTGTATGTTTATAATATTTACACAAAGTTATTCTGTCATATTGATTTTGTAAAACACAGGTATTCTCTGAAAAAAAAAAAGAAAAGAGACATTGTTTCAATACCATAAAGATGTATTCTATTTGTGAGATAATTTTTACTTTAAAACCAAAACTATCTAGTTTTACAATTATCAACGAAAATCTCATATAGGAATGGAAATTCATTGTGTAACTATATAACAAACCGTGGATGGGGTTCAGGAACTAAATGAAACTATAGATCTCGAAAAAAAAAAAAAAAATTTTTTTTCTTTTTTTTTCATGTCGATTTTGGAAATAGTTATCGTGGCTTGTTTAATCTTTGATATTTTTCCGTTTTATTTAGTATATATACAACTTATTTTGGGATATAGTATTTACCAAAAATAAGACAATTTACATATGTAATGTAATCGTTTTTCTCGGTATTTTTCGCACAAACAATTTTAACTAGAGGTCTGTTATACAACCTCGGTTATTCACCTACACACGTAACAGACAAAATAACCTATTTAATAAAAGTTGG
>MU622316.1:19061-42097 GCA_025399235.1 Backusella circina FSU 941 | reverse complement strand
TCATTCGACAAGTGAAGTTACATATATGGATTACGGTTTTGAGGTTATAATTTATTAGTTATTGATGAGGTGCAAACTATTTTTTGTTTCATACAAGTACGAAAATATATGGAAAATAATAAGTTTTCCATATAAGTTTAAAGACGGAAAAAAACTGTTTTCCAGTTCCTTCTTAGCTCTGGGCTCAATATTTCTATCACTTTTACTGTTTTTCTTGCTGATCGAAGAAAAGACAGGAGTTTAATACGATGATAAACAGACAAATACTGATCAGCAGTGGTGATCGGTGTTAAATTGTGGTTTTTTAGGTTTAGTTAGGTTCACCACCCCCATGAGAGGATTTTGAGGGAGAAGATTTTGAACACACACTATTCAAGAAAGTAACTTATGACTACTTTGTCACTTGACTATAGAAAGAGGATTAACTCCTATTATTCGCGTGACCTCTTGGTATCGCATATTAGAATCGTCTTACTGCTCAGTTTGAGGGATTAGATAAGGATGGATCTGATTGTTTTGGAACCATGTTGCACCGGTTAACTGGTACATCTCTGTGTTTAACTAAATGAATTTATTTGGACATTAGACCGATAAGTTGAACACAGTGAAACCAAAAAGTTAGTAAAGTATAGTATAAGATATAAAAGGATATAGTATATTAAAAATATCCTGTTAGTTGCATGAATATATTTTAGGTCGAAGACATATATGTACACTTTTAAATAATGTTAGAATTTAAAGGTGCCTCTCTTCTCTAGAAAATAAGCTTAAAAAAAATAAACCGCAAGAGTTGCTCTTAAAGACCCTCTTAATCAATCTTGCTAAAGAGCTTTGGAAACCATCAGTTTTGAGGGGCTAAATGGATTTTGAAACTTATATAATACATCGAATGAGCCAATAAAAAAAGGAAGCTAGAAAGTAGTTAAAATCTATTCTCATGAGGTATTCACTCCGAGTTACCATCATAATAATAAGACTCACAAAAGTCAATGTAGAAAGACTTGTGACTTTCTCGATTTAGGGAGAGAAACCGCTTCATCCTTCCATTCACTGTAAAAAAAAAAAAAATTGGATGGTTGGTTTTGTATTGTTTTGCATGGAAACTACTAAATCAAAATACAAAATAATACAGAAAGCTTATTATAAGATGAATAAGCACTTTCTATTTAAAAGATAAGTAGTACTAGATCCAAATCTCTATAAATTAGTACAAAACTGTTTCACTAAATATAAATGAGGCCAAAAGTATTTGGTTTTCATACATCTATATATATATATATATATACATTGCTCAATTGAGAGAGAGAGGTATTTTTTAATTTTGATTGATGACATTCTCCCAGTTACAGTAGTTTCCCGCAAGTTGTACCACTCGGGTCCCTTAAAATTGTTACTAGACATGAGAGTTATAGCAAAACATGGAATTAAGTAGATGAGATATTAGTAAAAAGAGAAATCATAAGAGTAGAAATTATTATAAATTTTGAGTTATTTAAAAAAGTCTAACTTGGAAATAGGTAGGTTATTCTTTATGGTAATAGATTGTCAGAAAAGATCATATTAATGTGGACTCTATTGAAGAGTAATTCATATAAGTTAAAAAAAAAAAGAGTTGAATTCAATTAATATTTAAATTAGTTATGACTTTATTTATATTTCAAAAGGAATTTTCCCATTTGTAATTTAAAGTTAACGAGGTATCTACAGAAATTATTTATAAGGTTTAAAGTAAAATGTAAAAAAAAAATATATATGGGATCTAATAGGCTGCAATCAATTCTTGAATAGCTTCCTTTGTACCGAAAATAAGACCAACAATACCAAGAATAACAACAAGCAAGCACCATGCGAGTTCGTAAATGGGCTTGTTACGGACACCAGTTAATTTTAAGTAGAATACAACAGGGAAGATAAAGATCAAAGCACAGTTGGAGAAAGCACCAATAAGAGACATCAAAGCACCAAAGTGAGGTACAGTACAGGCAATAACACCGACAACGCACATAGTAGCAATACGGATGGCTGCACGGATGAAGAATTCGCGAACCTTTCCGAAACGCTCGACAGTGATGTCAAACATTTCCTCAATATCGAGCGAGAAAGAGGTGACAAGAATGGGTGCGGCAAGTAAAACATGGAGTGTAATAATGACAATGGCGACAATTTGAGCAGCACCTGCGGGGATAGAGTTGTATACGGGACTTGCTACGTCACTTCCATAAACCAAATATCCAGCAACAGCAGTGATAATGTACATAGCAGCACAAGTACTAAGACCACCAGCAACTGCCTTTGACCAATTACGAGGATGCTTCATTGAAGCTTCAACGTGAGGATAGACAACGTTACCACCGAAACTGAAAGAAATGGTACTCAGGGCAATAGGGAACATTTCCCAAATGACAGCATCATGGTGGACATCGACAACATTGGGTCTATCAATAGCGGACATAATCAATACAATAAGAACTACTACAACAGTTGCAATGGCACCAAATGCGGACATCCAGGCAACTTCCTTCATAGACTTGACAAGAATGAAAGGAATGGCAACAATAGCACAAGAAATAATAGTCCATGGTACAGCGCCAATCTCTCCAACGGTTCCTTCACAAAGCTGATTCAAGTTGTTACCAGAGAGAACCATATAGAGTACAGGAGCACCCAATACAATCCAAGCGTTGAAGAAGAATGTAACCCATCCACCAATACGACCAAACGCAGAGGTAGCGATCTCCTTGTATGTATGAAGACGAGCTTTACCGTTGGCGTAAAGACAGCGAATAAGGATAATACCAGTATAGATGGACATGGTCCAAGATAAAAAGATGATCAGCATACCAATCCAACCTCCTTGAGCTAAAGCCATAGGCAAGCCAAGTGTGCCTGTACCAGCTACAACGCAAACAATATTAAAGTACGCCATCCACGATGAGCCAGCATTTTCGCGGTTTACGTCAACGATGCCTTCGTTAGCATATTCGAATTCGTGTTCTAATAAAAAAAAGTAATGATTAGATTACCAGACTACTAACCTCAGTTTATTGATATTATAGAAATGTTACATACCACTAACAACGGATTCTTGATATTCAACATTCTTCTCTTTCATAGACATTTTAGAGGGAATATATATTTTTTTATAAAGGTTCAGGTACTAGATTTAATTTGTATTTGGGGATTTTTTTTTAATATTTATATTTAAAATAAAGAATAAAGAAGTATCTGAAGAAAAAAAATATAATAGAAGAGAGTTGATAATGATGGATCAGAAAGGTAAGAAAATCCTCTCTATTTATATGAAAAAATATGATGAGACGTTTTTAACTGGGCATAAATACCTTTACTTGCAGATTGTCCAATAAAAACAATATTTCCATTTTAAGATTGTAGCCCCCTTCATAGGTCATATGCTTTGTTTTCTTTTAAGACTTTCAGATAATTGTGCTTGGTCAGTTTTATAGCGGCGAAATTTGGTAAAATCTAACTTCACCATTTAACCATCTTACAATGAGATCCGTGTAACATTTATAAAATAAGATTTTTGCAAAAAAGAATTCTTTACCTACGTCAAATGTCTGAAAAAATCATCTTTCGAACATTAAATGATGATGTTTTTCAAAAGCTACCAGATATGCACATTCATTACCACGAAAAAATGATGGCAAATAATGACATCTATGATGCGTTTTTTTTTTTTTTTTTATTTTTTAAATTTAGATTCAAAATGAGATTGGGTTTTTTCACGTTTAATCGATTTTCACACGAAATTATAAACAATTACATTAATAGCACTGGTATCGTGGTAAAAATATGTCCAGCTTTTAATGTGGATGATTTATTTCGTCGCATATACTGTAAAATCCAAAAGAAAAAGAAAAGTAAATGATATCATTAATGAAAATAAAAAGCAAAGCTACTATTATGCTGGTCTTTGTATCGTATCTTGAAATTGTATGTCCGGGATTTTAAATCTTGTAAGCTTTGGTATTTCTTGTTCTTCCTTCCAGAGTTTTGATTTATTATTCAAAAGATTATGATTTGTTCCATTAGAAACATAGTAACAAGATGAAAAATATTTGTGGGTAGATTTCAGATTATTTTATCAAATTACCTTCTCTTGTTAAATTGTCTTATAAAACTTTATGAAGATCCTTTGTATGCAACTGTTACTGCTCTATTTTATATCAATGTTAATCACCCCATTGAAAATATATCTAAAGGGCGCAAATTCAATATCGTTTGAGTTTAAATTATAATGATTTCTTGATTTGGTGCGTCCCAGTAATAAATTGCTCATAATGTTATGTTCAATCGCGTGGGAAACAGTGTCAGTCTAATATGTACATGATAATAGGGAAGCTAATACAATAACATGATGCTGTGGATAACTCTGTTTCTTATCCAATTAAGATGAAAAGTCCGCTATGGAGTTTTGTCCGTGCGTGCAGAAAGCCAAAACGATACGAAGCAAAAAAGCAAAAAACGGTTAACCAATAAAATGTTACCTAAACTCATTTACTTACATACTCAGTTTTTCTGATCAAGATGATAAGTCCTCATTTTAACAAACCAAAAGCTTTCTCAGAAAAGTAACGCAGGAATTGTAGATAATAAAGTTTATTATTTTATTTATTAATTCATATTTAATTGCTTAGGATGGTATATAGTGTCAAAAAAAAGAGAAGGGTTTATATATCTAAAGGTAGTTTAGTTCATTTACCTGCATAACGGCTCAACTCGCGCGAGTTACAATATTTTCAATTAAAAGTTACAGGGGTTGTTTTATACGCGTACTTACACCTAGTAGAGTCTAGCTAATGTCACTATTTCCTTTTAATTTTTCTAATTTTTCTATTTATTTCTATTTACTTTTTTTATAACAGTTAAAAGGATATCGTAGTGTGATTAAATATAAATAACTATGGGAAAGGGGAGTACACATCATTGAAATGAAGTGCAATAGGTGGATAATATATATGTGTATTAATAAAATGAAACTTTTTTTGATAATGTCAAGGGGATGTGTATACTAGAGTGTGAGAGTGCGTTTTTTTGTTTTTTTGGCTTTTTCGTTTTTGTTTTCTTACTTTTTTTGAGAGAAAAAAAAAAGTAAAAATAAAATAGAAAGGTAGAAAGAAAAAAATGTCTATTAAACTAAACTGGTAAGAGCAGAAAATTTAGAACCAACTCGTCTTGGTTTGATACTGAAGAGGAACATTATTGTTGCTATTGTTATAGGAAGGACGTCCACCACCCAATGGAGGATATCCAGTGTCACGGGGAGGAGGAGCAGACCAATCATTATTGTTGTTGTGCTTTCTAAAATCTCTACCACCAAAGTTATTACCACCACGTCCGCGGCCACGGCCACGACCACCAAAGGAGCGTGTTTCTCTAGCAATAGACTCCAAGAATGAAGGAATATCTTGGTTGGCTTCACTCAATATATTAATCAAGTCATTGACAATGTTCTTATTGTTACGGTTGAAGAAAGCAGTAGCTAAACCAGTGTTACCTGCACGACCAGTACGACCGATACGATGGACATAATCATCAATATCAGTAGGTAAATCATAAGAAATAACATGAGAAACATTAGCAATATCCAAACCGCGTGCAGCAACAGCTGTAGCTACCATGATCGGAGTACGACCAGTTTTAAAAGATTCCAAAGCACGTTCACGTTCACGTTGGGTGCGATCACCATGAATGGCAGTAGCAGGGAAGTTATGATCAAGCAAGAAGCTAGAAAGGGTATCAGCCATACGCTTTGTCTCTACAAAGATGAGAACGAGACCTGACGTTTCGGTAGAATGGAGAATATCAAGTAAAGCCGAGCGTTTATCTTCATCCTCAACATATTCCACTTTTTGTGTAATATTTTCTGATGTAGAACCAACACGACCCACAGTTAAAAAGATGTAATCTTTCAAAAAGTCACGAGCCAAATATTGGATATCACGGGGGAAAGTGGCAGAAAACATGAGTGTAATGCGATCTTGGACACCAGGCATATCTTCCTTCTCGACAATACGTCTAATCTGAGGCTCGAAACCCATGTCCAACATACGATCAGCTTCATCAAGTACTAAATAACGGACAAGCGAAAGAGAGATGCGAGCACGCTCGATCAAATCAACAAGACGACCAGGTGTAGCTACCAGCAAATCACAACCACGTTCAATATTACGAATTTGAGCACCGACATCTGCACCACCATAAACGACAGCAGGCTTAACCCAAGAGCGGTAAGCGAATTTCTTTGCTTCGTCATAGATCTGAGAAACCAATTCACGAGTGGGGGCAAGAATCAGTACTTGAGGATGAGCTTTACGAGTACGGTGACCTTGCTGTGAATCATTGTTTGAAGGAGGGTACTGTGGGCCTTTTGTGAAGAGCTCAGCAAATACGGGGAACAAGAAACCAGCAGTCTTACCAGAACCAGTCTGAGCGCAGGCCATCAGATCTCTACCTGCCTCTACAATAGGGATAGAGTACTTTTGAACAGGAGTAGGTGTTGTATATCTAGCAAGTTCAATGTTGCTCAGCAAATGAGGATCCAAGGGGGGAGATGTAAAAGTGGTGATGCACTCAGGGCAGTCAGTACCACTAGCTTCAACAGGAATGTCGGCATATTTATCAAAGTTTATGCCTGTTTGCTGGCGATCAGTGTCATCCGCAGCACCAAAGAGTTCCTTCTCAGTGCGGGGATTGCGATTGCCAATGTGATGCACTCCTTCCTTCCAATATCCCTGAGTTTCATCTCGGCGGTAATAGCCAGAATCTTGACGATTGTTGTTACGATAACCACCATAAGAGCCGCGCTCATAAAAGTCGGAGCGGTTTCCACCACCATTTCCTCCCCATCTACTTCCTCCACGAGGCATATCTGAATAAGAGGAATTCCAACCTCCTCTACCTGATCCACGGCCACCGCCATTCCAGTCATTCCAACCATTATTTTTATTAGAGTAGTTGTTGTTATTGCTGTTATTGTTATATCTGCTCTCACGAGGTTGTTGATTTCTCAAGTGAGGGGGGACATAGCGACTAGAAGTTCTATTATCATTATTAAGGCCCATTTCAGCTAAGTAACCAATTCAGATTAGTAAACATCCTGGATTTATTACGGATCGCATCTTTTTTCTGTATCCTTCTCTCCCTTTCTCTTTCTCTCTCTGTTTTATTTTTGTGTTTCTCATTTCATATTAATACCAATACTTTACCAAAACGCTGATCTAAGCTTTCATTGTTAGTGTTTCCATTGTTCATCATTAAGGTAAAAAAATTAAAAAGGAGAAGAAAAAAAAAAGAATTCTTTTTTTTTTATAGTTCGAAATCCAAAAAAGGACAAAAGATGAAAATTTTTATTTTATTTCAGCCAATCACACTATTTTAACTTTGCCACCATTACCAAATATAACGTCTTTGGATGACCTGTGTCTTATTTTGTATTGAATTGCTACTGCGGCAACACTGTTCTAACAACGACTTCCAATAGCAAATGCTTGTGTAGTTGTCACCAAAGAGATGCATCTTTTGATTCAATTCGAATACAAGTGTCATTACATATCTTTTTCCTAAGTAGATCTCTTCTAAAACATCATCTGTTGGGTTTGTATCAACTTCAATTAAGGTGTCTAGTGAGAACTTTTCTACAGGTTCACCTCGCTAAGTAATAAAGGTAAATAAGAAAATAATATCTGATCTGTTGTTTATAGTACTCACTTCATTTGACCTTATAACAAGGTGATTATCTTCAAATGTTGCCCAATAGCGTATCCACATCTAGTGTATATTTTATCAGGTCAGTAAAGAGGAAGGAGTATAAATTGGTACATAGAAAATCACGCTAGAAAATAGAACCAGACAAAACCAGGATTTTTACTTGAAAATAGTCACCATTTGGTAGGACTCCTGGCATATTCTGGTTTCTATTTTCCATCTTATTCTAAAAAAAAAAAAAAAAAGAGATAACACTTACAGGACAAGAGTCTGTTCTAATATAAAAGGTTAAATAATCACCAGCCTCGCAATATCGTCTTATATGGTTATCTATATTTGCACAGGATGCCATCTGCCTCTTTTTCTCCTCCAAACAAAAGACCGCTGTCATTTCTAATTCAAGCGAAGAAGACGGCGTTTCTATTGTAAAGCGACTGATCCCTTTGTTGGCAAAGCTTGACAGAATCTTCTTCCCAGAGTTCAAAACAAGTCTGCCTGTTATGGCATCATCCTCAGTATCATGGCTGTTATCTTTGGAAATCATTTTTTTAAACAAACGTGATCGAGATGTGACATGTGGCTTTATGTCGATTTGACACTCCAATTCAAAAGGTCCTTCAACATCACTACAAATCAGTTCAAGTTATTAGAGCCAGATAAATTTATAATCCCTAATATATACTTACATTGAGAATGATGCATATGGATTATCAGCACTTACTCCCTTAAATACCTTCTTCAAACAGCCTTTGTGATTCAAGACCTGTGATTCATTCATACTTATTGTCATATCGTATTTATATGCTATATAATTAGTTAGAATTTCATGTTCAAGTGCTTTATATGTATATATACAACATACCTCTTGAAGATGTAAGGTTTGATATTTGCAAGACTAATAGGTAGTATTATAAAATTAGCAAACGCTATTTAAAATATACCCATGTGAATTACTCTATCTCTCTCTTTATGTTACCTTTACAACTTAGTACCATTCTCTGTGTATCGTCTGTTATTTGATGTGACCCTTTGTTGTTATATATACTCATATCTCTAAATAGAAATGTTTGTATTTATAAAACCAAAATAATAATCAAAAGAGAAAAAAAAACTTACGGCATGTGTTCATCCAACATGCTATCTTCTAGCTCTGAATCATCCAAAAGTATTGCTATTTTCCTCTGCTCTTCCGTTGTGATCCATTTTTGAATGGATCGACCGACCCATGTAGTGGCTCTAGTAATAGTGACCTTCTTTTTTAATGCATGTCCAGTGAGAGAAGTAGGACAGGATGATGACGAAAACGGAAGACTGGGTAAAGCTCGAGTTAATAAACGATAGTCTTTTAAAAACGGTTTCTTCTTTTCTTCTCCTTCAGCAAGACGTGTTAAATTGGAATCAGTAAATGATCTCTTGTTGTCGTCCGTTTGAAGACTGAGGGTAGATGGTGTCTCATTTTGCGATGCATCAAATAATAAAATGCTACTGCATTGACTACTACTACTGTTTTCTCCTTTAATACTATGGTTCTTACTGCTAAGAACAGATAATTGATAATTCGAATGCCATTGCTTCCATATCTTTTTTGCTTGGTTGGTAACAGTCATCTTTTGCTGCTGGATATAGTCAACTAAATGATGCTGTTGACCGATGATCTTTTGGCCGGTCTCTGGTGCAACACTGCTATTACTGCTGTGCACAAAAAATGGTTTCTTCTCTAGAATTTGATTCTTCCATGTTATCGTACTATGAACCAATTTGTCTCCTAAAAAGGTTTTTTGACGATGTTGTTTTGGTGAAGGTGTACGGTGAAAATAGAGGTCCATTGTTATTATATGTTAATATTATAATAAATTAAAAATGAAAGGATATAACAAAAAATAAAAAAGAAATATATAAAAGTGGATAGAAATATATTTGGATTATATTTCAATAGAAAATATGTCCATCTTGACATTCTCTTATATTAACAATAGAGTATATCACTTGCGTTTTTTATAAAAAATTTCCGATCCTTAGATTTTTCCTAATCTTTGAGCCAACACTGTGTACTTTCCTTTTTCGTTTTAAATTGTATTTCATCATATTACTTTTAATACGTTAGTTTATTATTTATAAATATTCATTATGTATCGATTATATTTATTTTCTTGCAGAAGCAAATGGATTTTTTTTTAGTAGCTAAAGTGGCATAATTTCCTTTTATGTAAAAAGTAGTAGAAAGTAGAGGGAGAAGGCATAAAATGAAGAGGTATTTGATCAATCGACAATATGATTATATTCTGGATTGCAGTCTACAGTCAGCTCTTTAACATGAGCGCTTATTGAGCTATGTTGTGTCCACTACATGAAAAAGAGATTAGGTTAAGAAAAAAAAGAACACTTCTATACATATTTACATCGATGGGTCCTCTAGCCCATTGAGCAGTTCCGGAATCATAGCTTCCATCCCATAAACCAAATTGAATACGTCTAAACCAAGTATAAGTGGATGGTATTTTTATTATTCACAATTGCTTTAAAACTTACGCTGGTTTTGATGGAAATCTACATTCACCTTGTCTTCCACATGTATCCTTTTTAAACTGGGTGCGTATAAGCTTATCATCAATAAGCCATTCTATTTTTTCAGGTTGCCTATATTTATTAAAATAAATGAGTGTATATAATTTTATATATGTATCTTTTTAGTAAAATTACCAATCTATTGTGTATTTATGGAATGCTGTATCAATAGGATTCCCTGGAATTTCATGTTTACCACCGTTTATTAAATATTCGACGTGGTGTCCCCAAAAGAAATTTGTACTGTTTTTTTGTAATATACGTATAAAAAAAATTGTACTTAATTAACTACAGATTTGCATATAGATATATGTATAATAGACTTACTAGGCATGATTTGTATCCCCACCAAGCAACTCAAAATCAATCTCATCGCCTTCATCAGCAATCATAATGAAAGCTGTTATTGCGCCTCCTACTGATGCAGAACGAATGGTGGCTGATATTTTACCATATAAAATATATGTACTTGCATTCAATGTAGGTCCTCTACCACCAATTTCGTTATAAGGTAAATCTAAACATACAAATAAATAAACCTTTTGTTTTGTTTTGTTTTTTGTTTTATTTGTTTACTTTGATCAAGATCCTGAACACGAATATAACTTGAAGGAGGTACAAGATTTAGTTGTATTCCTGTAGACATTATATCATAGGTATCCTGCATACTATCTTCGACTCGCCAACCTCTAGTGCTTTTACTAAAATCAGTTCGATAGTTATGACATGTTACTCTATTGTCGGTTGCTGCAAACTTTGGTAAATAAGCTGGTATCTTTTCCATGGCATTAGTTGGTACTGGGGAATACAAAACAGACTCTGCTACTGATGGATCTACTGCTGCTAATGATATTTTGATTAGAAGCAATAATATACTGCATATGGATGTTGGGTTTATAGACTTTTTCATTTTTTTTAGAAAAGAAAAGAAAGGAAGAAAGAAGAGATTAAAATATAAAGAAGTTCGAAATAAATAGTACTGGAAACAGTAAAAGACAACCGATAATTTGAGAGTTCCTTAAACTATGAAAACACACTCAATCCTCGGTGATGCTAAAAATAAAAAGTAAGTGCGAGGATAATTGTTTGGTTATCGTAAACGGCCCGGTAAGTTAGAGGTTTTCATTAAGAATCGACAATTAACAGTGAATAAATGAACTCTAGAGCAGCTTATCTAGAAATGTTTTAAGGATAGTTTTATATCAGTTTAATTGTTATATTTAATTTCTGTTACTTTTTGATTTTCTTCCAAACACTTGTAAAACTATCGCAAATAGTTTGTTTGGATTGTTTTATAAACATTTGGATTGATCAAACTAGTCTTAACAGTTTATAATATTTGGCTTTAACCACTTTTTTTTTGTCTCCTATATCGGAAACATGTTGTTTACATAAGATCTTCAATTCTAATGAAAACAAATAAACAAACAAACACGATTACAAAACATCAAGACGCCATTATTGTTTGATAGATTTAAATACATTGTACTTGCAGTGGACATAGGACATCCTTATGGTGATTTTTTCTTTCATTATATCACAATTTCCATCATGAAACATACAATTATTTCCTTCTTGTTTAAGACTATCGCTTAAAAGCACAATTGATCGAGGTTGATTATTGCTTAGATAAGTCAGTTATTATTCACTTGTTTCTTGACTTTTTTTTGTTTTGTTTTGTTTGTGTTTAACATTCTCTCCAGAAAATGTGGGTTTGGAGCAATAAAATATGTCAACTAAATCTACAATTCATAATAATTACTACCGTTTAACTGTTTTACTTAGGCGAATAATACTTTCTTTTATGAAAAGTGTAAAACTCAAACAATCGGTAATCCATTTCTCTCAATTAAAATTATTCCTCTCTCTCTCTCTTTTTATATATATATATATGTGTGTGCGCATGTGTATAAAAGAAAATCTTTTTAATATTCTCCTTTTTTTTTTTCTTTTGTATTATTAAAAAAAGAAAAAGGTAAGAAATCAATTTGAATGCTAATATTACCCCTCGTTATGTTGCGATGTTTCCTTACAAACAAATAAAACAAAGAAACGTCATTGGATAAAAGGTCTAGATTTGGTTATTGGCACCAAACACAAAAATATGAACTGCATAAAAATTAAAACAAATGGATAAGAATGATATTGGAGTTAAATAGTAGTAAATAGAATTGAGTGCTAAATTATCTTTAAAGAAAGTTGCAAAATACAATCTTGGAGGATGATTTGGCTCGGGCTCGCTGATTTTATTCATCCTTATACAGCTTCTCCCAGTTGACTTGTACAAAGCTTCATGTTACAACTTTTACATGAATAAAAATATAAAACTTTGGTTCCACATGGAAAAAAAAAATAATGTTTTAACACTACTCAGTATTAACTACATTCTCGATATTATATGTAACATGATGGTACCCAATAATACAAATAAATTAAAATGTAGATCATGGATAAGCTTATTTAATCCTCCGAGGATTCACTTTATTAATGATTCCATAAGCACCTTTGTCCGAAACACCCCAATAAGGTGTAGGAAGTAAATACTCGGTGGTATTTGATATACATTGTTGCAAGCATCTTTTTATACATGTTGATAAAGATGTTACTTTTTGTTTACCCAGCTTGACAATTAAACATGGAACACAAAATGGTGGTTTCTCTTTTGCACATGATAGAGTTGATGTTTTGAATCTGATGACTCTATTCTATATACAAGTAATTTAATAATCAATTTATGCCAAAAATGCTTTAATTTTGAAGCATAAATTGATTTTTGCTATTCATTATCTTAATTGGAATATTCTAGATACTTTATGGATATATCATTTCATCATATTACTAAATTATAATATACGAATTGAGCAGAGAAGAGAAAAAAATAGCCCAATTTCAAAAAAGTAAAGTCAAAAAGCAATAGTGTAACATAATATTTAATATCAAAAATACGCCAGGCTTAATAGGGTTAAGAAAGTGTTTTACAAAATGGACAGCCCATTTTCTTTTTTATATCTCCTTCTTGCTCTTTGCCTTTTATTTTAGTAAATAGTAAGATAATACATACATAATAATGAATGCTGTTACTATTTTTGATAATAACAAGTATAGTACATTCAATAAGTTAGCACAAAAAAAAGGTAAAGAAAGTAGACATTGAAAAGGCGATAGTGTTTATTTTGGGAATCAATCAATCTCCCAGAAAATGAATCGGGTTCTTCTTCCCCTTAAGAATGCATTATTTGTTGTTATTGTCGCACAACAATGATTTTTATTATTTATTTGAGGTAACAAGCTAGTTTTTTTTAACTTTTTGTCATTCAGGATATATTAGATAGTACTCTATCATATCATTTAAATGCAGAAAATGAAAAATATTAATATGGTTATTATTATTATTTATATACAATTCATCATTTTAACATAATAAAAAGTAATAATAATAACAAATAGTATGTAAAAGTCTCGAATCATAACATAATAAAAAGAAATATTTAGAGTTTTGACTTACACAAAACAAACCCGAAAATCAGTGCTGTTTCCTTTTTTTTTTTTTTCTTTTTTTGGTGAATATACACGACTTTCGATAAGAATCATAAAATGACATGCTACTTTCTAATAATAATAGTGACTAATAGAAAAATAAAAAAGACACTTGATGATACCAATGACTTTATTTTTAGACGTTTTCTGAAAATAAAAACAAAAAAGCTTATTTTATTTTTACTCTTCTCTATCGTTATTATAGTAAAAGCCATGAAGCCGATCTTTCTGGATCCCTTGTTGGGCTTTATGTCATTGATTTAGATGGGCCTTTTTTTTATATAAACAAAAACCATGAATTATTTCAAGTCGTGGGTCCCCATCATCATCTAATATCTGTGTCTATTTTTGTGTGTGTAATGAGGAGATATAAATATATTAAAATGGGCCATATACATATATATTTTATTATGTTAAAGTGATAAACTATAATATTATTCACCAATTTCTTTAGTCTGCACAGCAAAGTAAAATAGAATGGTAATAATGGATGCTAATGTTTTTATGAATAGTCGAATTCATTTTTCATACGTTGACGTTGACAATTTGAAGAGGATCATTTACGCCGAATCGTGGCTTTTTAACAGGTACCGTATTTGCTCTCAACAAGTGTTTTTCTTCATTTGATTGTTGGTGATATTCTTGATGATATTGTGTTGATGCTATTCTTCTTTTTTCTAATTTTATCGATGGTAAATGGAAATATTCTTGATGCTCGATGAGAAATTGAACCACTCGCTGAGAGGTTCGATAGTGCGTAGGATCCATAACATATTCTGGATTCAATAAGATACCAGGTGTAAAGACTGATGCTAGTGAGGCTGAATTCATTTTGGTATATTTAGCATGGTGGCTAAATAGAGATAATAAGTCCAGTAAGTAGAATAGTAAATACTGATGTGCATGAGGTAATTGATCTATTAGTTGCTGATATAATTGAATCTTTTCTGTTTCGCTAGTTGTTTCATTTACTAGAGATGCATAAAATTTAGTTTCCTTTATGTACAAAGGCGATCTTTGATTATCTCTTTACCTATAACATCACGAAAGGGTTCATAGAGTTCATGTATAATCACTGGTTCTGGAAGATAATTTAAGAAGCGCCTCAAAATATTGGCAGCATCATGGACGGTATATCCTTTCCAATCAAAACTGACGCCATGATCAGATGATGAGTTAAAGCACTGCTGTAAATCACCTATGCGCTTGGCACTGCCACTAACACGAAATACGCCTTCAATATAAAGACCTTTTATGATAAATTGGTTAATATATTATAAATCATCTTTCTTTCTTGTTACCTTGATCTTTTAAAAAGGCACCACATTTAGCAACTACAATGGGAATGGAGCCTATTACAGTGTGTACGTTTTTGTCGGCGTAGGCAATAGAAGTATTTGCGATTTGTAAACTTTCATAAAGAGGAACACCAAATATGTCTTTTTATTTTTATAGAGAAATTAATATTATCATTTCCATAGCAACCAACACAAATTATCTATTATCTACCAGTTGCTTTTTGCTTCTTAACGACTCTTTTAAGCCATGATTTTAATGAATGACTTTCAGTTAAATCCATCTTTTTAAGTGACAAAAAAAAAGGAGTTCAAATAATAATGAAAAGGGAGAGAGAAGGGTAATTTGTCTTTTTCGTTTCTCTTTTTCTCACTTTTATTTTTTTTTTTCTTGTGTAATGTATAGTGCTGAAAGGTAAATTGATCCATTGTGAAAAATTTGAAGTCACGTTCGAGTTACTTTCGAGTTGAAGATTTAACCTCGTGTGAAGTAGTTTTTGAATAAAAAGTTGACTTTTAAGGCTATCAATTTTATATATTTATCCGTTATGAAACGTAAAAATAGCAAAATATTTCCTTGGAACGAAGTATGCTATTCGATATAACTCTATGTTGAACACTTTTACTGCTTATCCTTCTATATTTTTTTTTACGGTGAAAGCCAGCATTTAAAAGTGGGTAAATTTTATAAGTGAGAATCACCATTAGCTATATTGGGTCAACTCTCCCAAACTGAGCCATAAATCCGAAAATGTACCACTACTACCACACTGGAAGTTGAATTGGGTCAAGTTTTTGGAAATGAACCAGCTCAATAAAAGGAGTCAAGAGACGAACTATAGATTAACCCCTTGAGAAAAATGAGCTATGGTTGCCTAAAAACTCATTTTAATAGCAAATAATCCATCCTAGCACTTGGATATTCATATATTAGAATGACTGACTATGGTTTACAGTCCACTAAACGAATGGTAAATAATAGATGATCGTCAAGAATAGGGGGTTTGTAATAGAAATATTATTTACAGGGAGTAGAGGAACCTTGAATTATTGACAGCTTTTATTTATTTTTTGGAAAGGATATATGTAGATTTAATCAGACTCCATTTATTGGCATTTTTCTTCTCACTGACACGATTTGTTCAAGCTATAAAAAAAAAAAAACTACAGCAAAACCAGATAATGGAACTGTCCTGATCCTATTAAACATACATGTATAAAAGAAAATACATATAGAAAGGCCAAATAGACTATTATTTTTTTTTGAAAAGTGAATTATAAGAGACCAACAAAAAGACAAAGAATACAACAAGAGTGGCAGATGAAGTGTGAAGGAGGATATAAATTTCAAGAATATATAAGAAATCTAGAGGTGTATTGCTGCCCTCTCATCATAGGCAATTGACCAGATGCTCCCTCTCTCTCTCAAAGAATGGACGATGACATGTCTGTGGAAACACCAGATATTTTTGAACCTGTACAGAACATTATTGCATTGATTGAAAGGCTATTTTAAACGGTTCTCTTCCCCATCTGCACTTATTTCTACCATGAAGAAATAGACGAGTTATGTAAGGGGTAGGATGTTGGAACTGCTAACATTTCGTTGACCCATTTTCGTTGACCCAAAGTCGTTGCACAGTAAGGATCAGTTTTTTTTTGTGCCTTGAAAATAATTTTTATTTTTTAATAAAAAAAAAAATAGCCTTTTTTCACTGTTATTATTATTTTCACTATTACAACACTATAAAAAAAAAGAAAAATAAAAAAGAAAAATAACGAGTGATCAAGTTCAATGGAATTACATAAACGACATTCAGTTGTCGGTGGACGTGGTCAGTTTGAACAATCTTCATTTACTGTTTTTCAACCAAGTCATTTCAATTCATCTTGTGAACCTGATTCACTCGAGGATTTCGACTTTGAATCAGCACCAGCACAAAGCAACTTTGAAGATGAACCTATTCCCCATTCGTCCGGTTTGACTTCTCATTCGATCGTAACAAGCTATACAAGTACAACTCCTATTTTGCACAGACAAAGCTATAAACAAATACAGCAGCAGCAACAGAGCTTTACAAATACGATTCCATCCGATAATATTCCCAACGGTGTACAAGAAGAATATCGTCTTTCCTCAATAAAAACAGAAGAACGCTCTGAGAACACCATAAGAAATTCGATGGCTGAAGAAGAAGATGAAGGAGGAAGAGGAGGGGAACTCGATAGTCTAAAGAAGAATAGTGAACCTATTGCTACACTTCAAAGTAATATATCACAACCATCATCTCCTGTTCTCTCTTCTCCTTCCCCAATAAGATTACAACAAACAACACCCAAAGTCGTTAAACGCCCCTTTCGCAATTATCAGCTATTTCCTGGCCGAACAAGGTTCTTTTGCGGAGGTCGCCTATTAACCAGTAGAGACTATTGGGCTTTCATCGTGGCTATTTTCTTGCTGGTTACACCAAGTGTTTTATTTGGTATATTTACGTAAGTACCATTCTACTTTATATATAAACAGAGGCTTATTTATTTGTAAATATTTTTAGATGTCCATTTTTATGGATGCATGTCCATCCTGCATTGCCAATTGTATTCTTGTATTTATTTTTATTATCCTTAGCTTCCATGTTGAAAACGTCTTGGACTGATCCTGGTGTAACTATTACAAACATGTGTTTGGATTTACAAAAGTAGTAGTTTCTTATTATCTTTATTTTTTAGATTATTCCTCGAAATTTAGATCCATCACCAATACAAGAAGAGCTTGATGAACAGGCTTCTGGTGTTTATAATAGCTCGATTTGGACACAAGCTGCACCAAAGGAGATTGTTATCAAAGGCGTGGCGTGGACATTAAAGTACTGCGAAACATGTAGACTTTACAGACCCCCAAGAGCCAGTCATTGCAGACAATGTGATAATTGTGTTGGTAAGTGTGTGTGTGCTGTATTTGCAAGTATTTCTTTCTTACATTGATCATAATGATAGAATTTGAAGACCATCATTGCATTTGGCTTAATAATTGTGTCGGAAAACGAAACTATCGATCCTTCTTTACATTTATATCCACCGCAGCATTACTCTGTTTATATGTAATTGGCTGTGTCATTTATCAACTCATTTACATCTCTAAAAGCCAGGATCATCCTGTTGATTTTAGCTTCGTCTTTTCTCAAGCTCCAGTTAGTTTTGTCATTGCCATTGTCATCTTCCTTTTGCTTTGGATGGTCGGTGGCTTAACTCTCTATCACTGTTCTCTTATTCTCCGCGGTATGACTACTCATGAACAGGTAAGGGGTAACATGGGATTATAAGTGCTGCTTTTACTTATCTTTCTTTATTAGCTGCGGGCAAGAATAATGGATGTAAAATATCCTGGATTAGGTGCAAATCCTTACAATAAAAACAATGCATTTGAAAACATGTTACAAGTGCTTTGCCAACCTCAACCTAAAAGGTAAGCATAATAAATGCTAATAGCAGCATCAATTAAACTCATTACGATTGTTTATAGTTACTTGCGGCGACGTAAAATGGCAGATCCCGTCATTGAAAAGATACAAACTTAATTTATTTCCTTTTTTTTTTTATATTATTATTTTTTCTTAGATTTCTGTACAAGTATATTTTTATTGTATACCCTCTTTCTCTCCCTTTCTCTCTTTCTCTCTCTCTCTCTCTCTCTCTCTCTCTCTACAGCTTTTTTTCCGTCTCATCTTTTATAAGAAAAAGAATATAACAGTTGTCCTTTTTCCTTAAAAGCATCATTTATTTGTATTTTTCACCTTTTGAAATCTAACTTAATCTTGTTATAATAGAAAATCACTTTCTAAAGTCCTCTCCTCTTATTCTATTTTCCCCTTTTCTTCTCCTTAAATTATCATATGAAGATCGAGAAGAATTATTTCTTTTTTACATGTTACGGTTTGTATGAAAAAACAAAAGCCATGGCATTCGTTTGTTTAAGAGCAATAACAAAGGCTTATTATTTAATAAACCAGTATGCACGTCAATTTACGATTCAGATAGTAAGGCACTGTTTACAAACAATCATGTCTGATAGAAGATCAGACTTTCGTTGTTTTCCCAATTACTTTCATTCGTTACATTAGTAAGCAAAAACATTTTCTTTATTTACACTCATCTATGACATCTGAGTAATGTAAGTTTAAATAATTGATGATTGATCTATGGGGAAGCAGTCTATTATGGTAGCAAGCATGCTTTAGCATTCATTATATAATGAAGTTTTTGAATCACTTTCAGAATGAATAAGATCCTATAAATTAATTAATTTACGCGTATAACTAACACTTTCTTTCTATAAATCCAGTTATGTATCAATATACTTTTATACCATTCAAGACCTAACGCCATTAATGGTATTTTACTTGATTTTATAAAATAAGAAAAAAAAACATGTAGACAATATGAAATCATTTAGTAAATGGAAATATAAGCTTAACCAAATCCAGAAAAAAAACCTCTCCCCAGGAATATATGCTACTAATAACAAAAAGAACTTGATGAGATTGTCAAAATGTATCCCAACAAAATTCTTTAAACCAACAAGAATGATTATTCAGTGCCACAAGTTCAAATGACTACATAGTTCCTCCTGGATATGCAGATCTCGCTGGTAAACCTACCCAAAGGGTTTTACATAATGTCCTTATGAATTCAGATAAAGTTTATCTCTATTTCTTTTTGGGTTTGATTGTGGATGATAACTTTAGACCTCATGCTGAGATATTTCAATATAATATAAAGAATTCAACCTTTAACAAGTACGATAATTTTACTTTAGTTGGTAAAGAAACTTTCAAAGTTTATGTGAATATTAATTGAAATGCGTTACCAATTTTTTATATATATACATATATAGGTCCGGATAGAGATTGTATATATTGTTTTGGAGGAAAGTACATTTTTCTTTATTCTTCTCTATACACTTCAAAACTGGATTGAGAGAGAGAGAGAGAGAGAGGCAGTGGGAATAACATAATTTGATTTTATAGGTTCTGATACGCATTTGATCATTTCATTGAATAATACAGTACATATTAATAGAACAAAGACAACAGCGGTGCCGGGTGTAGTAGTTCTTAATACCAGTTCCTAGATATGGGTTTATACAGATATATCTGGACCACCAACCGTTGATACATTTAGTGCCTATTCATTGCTATATCCAGACAACACTATTATCACTGGACCAGGCAACATTATTATATATATTAACTTACATTTATTTATATCAACCAGGTTATACACTCAATTATAACCTCAATGGTATTTCTGTGTTAAGACATCTACCTTTACCTGGTGAATCACTTGAAACAGCTAAACTTGGATGGTTCACAAACTCTGAATATGGTGAAGCTTATAGTTTAAAGGCTAGCAATGTATATGATGAAAACAAGGGCGACAATGGCGTTGTTAGTAGTAACAAGAATGGTTTTATTATCGGATTTTCTATCAGCGGTTCTTTTCTCTTGGTGATAGCCGATGGTATCCTGGCGGGCATAGCATATGCCCTTTTTTTTCTTTTATTGGAACGGATTGAGACTTCCCTTTGTATGGATCGTTAAAAAATGTCGAAGCGTTGCTTCCCACTTTAAAAATGAAAAGGGGTCAATGAACGGAAATGCCTGGGGAGTTCACTTCACCACTTTCTTTCGTAATGCTTGCTAATAAAATGATGGTTATCTCAATAAGCTTAAATTGACCGAACTAGAAATTTAAAAGCACTTTGAACTTGTTCTAAAATTTTCAGTATCTTTTAATGAATTGAAATGCATTTAAGGGTCGCAAAGGTTTCGGCTTAGGGTACTAAATGTATTAACCAAGTTTAAAAACAAAAATAGCACATGCACTTTTTAGAGATTGGCTGGGTTGAAGTGAAAAAAAAAAAGCACTTTTAACCTTATTGAATAGACTCCAAATTACTTGATCAGCGCCAATTTAGTATGGGCCGACGCCAATATTTTCCGAATTAAGAGTAACAAAAGTGTTGTTTGGCTCAGCTTTAAAAAAAACACGTCCAGTTTTTACAGTCACTTTTTTTTTTTTTTCGTTTTGAAGTGAAAAGAATTTTTTTCTAACCATTAAAACACTCTCTTTCTCTCTAAATAAGCCTGTATATAATAGTAATAAATAACAATAATAATAAAAATATTAAAATATAAATATACTTCAAATGATGAGGTATTATTCTTTTTCCTTTTTTATATTATTTTGCTATTATGATGATGAAAGTAACCGGTTTTTTTTTTCTCTCTTTCTCCCCTTTTTTTTTTTTTTTGAAAAAGTGAATCAGTTCAGACTTGGCAACCTTACCTCGACAACTTAAACTCGTCTAATTTATACTCAAATCAAGCACTTCTATTTCAAGATCTATTTGGACAAGACGAGTTTAACTGTTCTTTTGATACATTTGAATATAGTTTTGGTAAAAATACGAACACAAAATAATATTGCCGTTTCATTTTATTTACTTTTTTCATTTCATTTCCATATATAGACTCGCCAGTATCAGAACCAATCAGTAGCAATGAAGACAGTAGCAGTCGAAGAAGCAGTCTGTCAGAAACAAGTTCAATCTATTACTACAACTATGCAGAAAGGCGCGAATTGGAAGAAGATTTATTGGAAAAAATCACAAATAGATTGGATCCAGATCAATTGCCTGGTATTTTGACTATTTTATCAGAAGAAGTGTATTATGAAGATGATTATGAGGATGATGAAGAGATCGAAATTGATTTAACATGCTTAAATTATAATCAACTTGTACGTGTGTTATCATATGTTGATAGCTGTTTAAGTCAGTCATCGAAAATACCTGAAACAACACCCATGACCGAAGAATCAATAATACCACTGTCACCATTGTCATTATTATCAGATGAAGAAGAATTGGAATACGATGATGATGATGAAGAAGAAGAAGTTTTAATACAGTCAAATTTAATAGCAGTGGAGGAAGAGACGGAAATGGAAGAAATAATATATCAACGTCAAAAAAGTAAAAATAGTGTCAACACAAAAAAGAGCAAAAAAAAGGCATCATCACACATCTCCACAGGGCACATGGTGGCTGGTACCACCACCACACCGCTATCGTCAGCACATGGACCTCTTTCCATGGCTGGTTTAACCGAACTGGAAACAAGAAAGAAGGCATTAGCACGAAGAAGAGCTAATAACAATAAAAATAGTAAACACCATCATCATCATCAGCACCATCACCAACATGATCATAACAAGAACAATCATCATCATCATCATAATAGTAAAAAGGCAGCAGCAGCGGCAGCAGCAGCGAAAAAGCAATCGCCATCCTCATTACGTAAGAGAAAGGCGAGTGTAAATAAACGCAGGATTATGGAAGATATGAACTTATTGTCTGACGACGACGATGATTCGTCAGAAAAAATGATTGTGTTTGGAGATGAGCAGATGGATTTAGCCGTCACGGATAATCAAACCATTGTACATCCACATTCGACCGTCTATTCTCAACCAAAGGATTGGATCAAAGAAGAAGAAAAAGAAGAAGAGGTGGATGATGATGAAGAGATTGATATTATGCTATAACTTTATTTTTGATATTTTCTATTATTCCCCCACCTTTTCCTTTTTGTATTGCATCTATTTTGCTATTAATAAAAAAAAAAAAATTGTATGGTTATCTTCTACTTTTGGGATAAGATTGAGCAACAGGGTCCCTAATCAATGTAAGACAGTACCCTATTACTCTTTACTTTTTTACCCCACTCATTTTAACCTTCTTGTCTTTTTTTCCCGCGGGTTGACTAAAAAAGAGCATGTTATACCAAAAAGCTCATATTGTACAAGACAAAAATAAGGGTGGATCCCTTTTTTCCAAGAAAAAACCCCAAT
>MU622316.1:0-12133 GCA_025399235.1 Backusella circina FSU 941 | reverse complement strand
AAAAAAAAAAACGCGATTTTTATTTATTTGTATGAAAAAAAAAAAAAAGAAAAAATCACGGTCACTCCTTTCTTTCTCCACTCTCTCTGTTATGCCGATTGAAGTGCTTGATCAAGCTACTATTAATAGAATAGCCGCAGGAGAAGTAAAGTAGTTAAAAGAGATGATTGTTTT
Organism: Backusella circina FSU 941; assembly: GCA_025399235.1. Classification (NCBI taxonomy): domain Eukaryota; kingdom Fungi; phylum Mucoromycota; class Mucoromycetes; order Mucorales; family Backusellaceae; genus Backusella; species Backusella circina. Next base: position 11,959 of record MU622316.1, on the reverse strand, counting down.
TAAACTGACATATAAATACACAGGTTATCATACGCCCTGTCCATGCGATCAAGGAATTGCTAGAGAATAGCATTGATGCAAATGCTACAATGATCCAAGTGGACGTATTGGAGGGTGGTTTAAAGCTTATCAGAGTTAAAGATGATGGAACTGGTATCAATGTATTGTATACTATCTTATTTGTTTCTATTTTAACTCAATGTTATTTCTATACATAGATCAATGACCTTCCAATGTTATGTCATCGATATGCCACAAGTAAACTCACCCATTTTGATGACATGACCCACTTGACCACATTTGGTTTTAGAGGTGAAGCATTAGCAAGTATATCTGATATTACCTTTGTCACTGTCTATACAAGAACAGAGGATTCTTCAGTGGGGTTCCAGTAAAGTATATCAAACATAATAACATACATATACATATTTTATATATTCCAAATAGGGCAACATTTAAACAAGGCAACATGTTGAATAAACCCATTCTATGTGCAACTGTAAAGGGAACAAGTATCTTGATACAAGATCTATTCCAAAATACACCCATTCGATTAAAGAGTATGAAGTCATCCTCAGAATACAACAAGATAGTGGATTGCATTGAGAAGTATGCTATTCATTATTATGAGACTAGTTTTATATTAAAGGTAAATGATAATGGTAATACATCTACGTTTGTAAATAAACTAAATTGATATATCTATATAGACGAGTGTTATTCAATTCCAAGTAAAGAAAGCATCTAGTCTTATTGAGAGAATCCAATCGGTATATCATTGTCAAGAATATCAATCCATTCAACACAAGAACCACCCTCAATTTGAATTTGAATTGATCTTTAGTACACAGGATTATAATCATAATACTAATAGTAACAAATTCATTCTCTTTGTTAATGGTAAGAAATGATGTACATACGTGATATAATACTAACCCTCCCCTTCAAGGTCGTCTGGTAGAAAATAAAGTAATAAAGCGTAGCATCTATGACACCTTTCTTAAGTTGAACAAGAATAAAAATCCGTTTCTTGTCTATCTCTCATTAAAGGTGTTTGATCTCACCCAAATCGATGTCAATATTCATCCATCCAAGAATGAGGTGACTTTATTGAACCAGGATATTTTCATTGATATTATTTGTCATGCATTAACAGATAAACTTGTTGATTCTATTCCTATTCAAACAACAAACAAGAAACAAAAGACAGGTGAATTACCAAAGGTATGCATTTTATTGATAGAGAGAGAGAGAGAGAGACAAGAGATATGTTTGTATTTTATTTAACTGATGATGAGGGAAAAAAAAGATGAAGACATTGGATGCCTATTTTAATATCAAGCCAACAGCAGCAAAGAAAAAGGAGAAGGACGTCTCTATTGTACCTCAACTCAAGAATAAGAAGAAGAATAAGACAGCCAAAAAAGATATGTCATCTATCATCCATCAATTACAACAGCAAGTACTGGAAGTAAAGGACAAAGGTAGGAAGATGGAAGTGACTCACATCACCATCATCTAAACCCCCCCCCCCTTTTATATTTTCAAACAAGATATAACCATACTATTTGAAGAGCAAAAGTATCTTGCTTTTATTCACCCTTTACTTGTACTCTCAAAGTACCAAGGTACTTTTTATCTACTTCACATCAATATGATAAGGTAAAGAGACTTTATAGACCACTCCTTCTCTATCTATATCCATTCTATATCATCTAGTGAAGAACTCTTTTATCAACTCACCTTGAAGCAATTCGGACACTATGGTCATCTCATGCTCAACCCACCACTCTCCATCAAGCAGTGCAGTGCCCTGATGCACGTACAAGACATCACCCCTCTCCTTGTCAAATACCAAGTCGTGCTTGGCTACTTTCATATTGGCATCAAGGGTGACCTTCTCACCAGTCTGCCCATGATCATCGCTGACTATATCCCAACGTTGGATAAACTACCACTCTTTCTATACCGCCTTGTGGCAACCGTAAAGATAGATAAAACACCCTTTTTTTTTTTTTTATTGTGTATCTTATATCTATCTTTATAGGTTGATTACCTGAATGATATCCAATGCTTCCAAGATATCTGTCGAGAATTGGGTCAACTCTACAGTTGTACCACCCTTTCCCAATACAAGATGATACATGCTTTACTCTGTCAGTTAAAGGCGCCCTGTTATATTGTAGAGGATGGTTATCTTGTTGAATTTGATATTCCACTGAACTCACTTTAAAAAATGGAAAAAGATGTGGCTGTGCTTAAAAGAAATGTCAAAAAAAAAAAAAAAGATGTACATTTTTTTTTTATTGCCTTTTATCCTAACACACACAAAATATGGTAAAATAATAAAAAAAAAAAAGGTTCCCTCTTGCCAATAAATAATATTTATATATAGAGTGATCAACTTACCGCTGAACAAATTGCTGAATACCGTGAAGCATTTCAACTCTTTGATAAGAATGGCGATGGCAGCATTAGTGCCGTCGAGTTGGGTGTGGTACTTCGTTCTTTTGGTATGAACCCAAGTGATGCTGAATTACAAGACATGGTAATAATAAAAAAAAAAAAAAAAAAAAAAAAAAAAAAGTCTCTTTTTTTTTTATAAATAAATTTATCATTAGGTCAATGATGTCGATGCTGATGGTAATGGTACCATTGACTTTAACGAGTTTTTAGGACTTGTCAAGAACTTAAAGTCTGATAATGAAAATGATGATTTACAAGAGGCATTCAAGTAAAGTATATAAATAGAAATAAGGAGAAGGGACACTTATGGTTTTACTTAGAGTGTTTGATGCAGATGGAAATGGGTATATTGATCGTGATGAGTTACGTAAAGTCATGTCATCCCTCAACGAGAGTCTTACCGAAGAGGAGTTGGATGCCATGATTAAAGAGGCGGATATCAACGGAGATGGCGAGATCAGTTTTGAGGAGTTCAAGGCAATGATGGGCGGCAAATAAAACTTATCATCTGGTGTCATTTATTTTGTTTTAAATTTTTTTTTTTTTTTGTACTTTATAAACATGTGTTTCAATTAAAAAAAAAAAAAACCCTTTCTTCTTCTTCTATTATAACATGTCGGGTATTCCTAAAGTATTGACCATTGCAGGAAGTGATAGTGGCGGGTAAAATAAAATAAAAAAAAAAGTAATAAAAAAGTATGCATTATATATCAATGATCCCATAAACAAAAAAAATAAAATAATAGTGGCGCTGGCATTCAAGCCGATATAAAAACATTGACCTCTATGCACGTGTATGCCACCTCGGTTATCACCTCAGTCACCTCCCAAAACACCAAGGGCGTGGATGGTATCCATGATATCCCACCAGAATTCGTGGCCAAGCAGCTCCAGGCCGTCCTCAGCGACATTGGCACCGATGCCATCAAGATTGGCATGCTCTCCTCGTCCGACATTATTGTCACCATTGCCGGGATTCTCTCGTCAAATGAACAACCATACAAGGTGGTGCTGGACCCTGTGATGGTCTCTACCAGTGGGTCGCGTCTTTTGGCCGAGGATGCCATCCAATCGCTGATAGAGCACCTCTTACCCATCACACACATCCTCACACCCAATGTGCCCGAAGCCGAGCTGCTCTTGGGCATGGAGAGGGGGTCCATTCGCACCATACAGGATATGTGTGACACGGCAAAGAAACTGACCACGCTTGGTCCTACCCTTGTTCTACTCAAGGGAGGTCATCTGCCCTTGGATATCAATGGGGATAAAAAGGTGGTGGATGTTATTTATAATTCAGAGACAGGTGTCTATAGAGAAGTGGAGAATGATTATGTGAATACAAAGAATACACATGGAACAGGCTGTACATTATCGGCGGCATTGGCGGGCGAATTGGCAAAGGGCTTGACAGGTAAAAAAAAAAAAAAAAAAAAAAAAAAAAGATCTAATAGATCTTAATAATATTAGATGAAAACGCATGTGTTCGTGCTATCCATTATGTTAATGACGCCATTGCAAAACCACTGGGCCAAATTGGACAGGGTAACGGACCTATCAATCATTTTCATAGAATGAGATGGTCACCTTATGAAGGGTAAATGTATATTATTACTTTTCTATACAAACATCTCATCTCTCTTTATATACAATACAAAAAAAAAAAGTCAACCCTTCATTGATGCCGTTAAATCCTCATTACCACCCAACCTCTGGTCCGATTTTATCGATCATCCTTTTGTGCTTGGTATCAAGGATGGCACACTTCCCATCGAATCCTTTGTTTATTACCTTAAACAAGATTACCTCTATTTGCAACACTATGCAAGAGCAGCTGCCTTGGCTGCATACAAATGTAAAGACATCGATATAAATATATACATTATACTAAAAATACCTTTTTTTTTTTTTATTATGATAGCACATGATATGCGTTCCATTGGTGATAACGCCTCCATCGTCGTCCACATTGCAAAAGAGTCCGAACTCCATATAGAATACTGTGCCCGTTTTGGCGTCACCAAAGAGGATATCCTTAGCACACCCGAGAGTGTCTTCAACTCTGCCTACACTCGATTTGTGTTGGACAAGGGTGCCACGGGGGATATGCTGGATCTCAAGATGGCCATGGCGCCCTGTTTATTGGGCTATGGTGAGATTGGTTTAAAGTTATTTAATGATCCCACAACAAAGAGAGGTAAATAAAAAAAATGGGATGCTTTTTTTTTGGGAGGGAGGATTTTAACTTGTATTTATATAGAGGGAAATCCTTATTGGGAATGGATTTGTCAATATGCTGCTGATGATTATCAAGATGCTGTTACTAGGGGATTAGGTAAAGAGTAAATGCTATTTTTATATATCTATACACCACTCATCTCATTATATAAATAGCTGAAATGGAGACACTTTCCCAGCATAGTGTCTCCACTTCTGTCAGTCGATTCCATGATGTCTGCAAGACCTTTGAACAGGCCACACGTCTGGAAATCATGTTTTGGGAAATGGGCTTGCATCGCAATTAATGCAGCTCACGTGTTGCAAAAAAAAAAAAAAAAAAATTCCCCTGAAAAAAATTAAAAATAGAGTTTCTTCTTTTCTTTCTCCTCTTTTTTTTTTTTTTTTTTTTAAAAAAAAAAATGACAAAATCTACTAAAATGAAGCGTATTGTTGCCCTTTTTAAAAAGACACACGAAAAGAATGAAGAACCACCCTATCCTGCTGAACTCGAACACACTTACAAAATAACAAAAAAGACATTGGGTGTGGGCTCATTTGCAGTGGTGAAGGAGTGTATTCATCGCGGTACCCATCAGCCTTATGCTTTAAAGATTATATTAAAGAAGGCAATAGAAGGTTGGGAGAGATAGTTTAACTCTATATGAGCATCATTTCTTATTTAAATGTTATATAGGAAAGGAACATATGTTGAGTAGTGAACTAGGTAATAAAATAATAAATAAATAACGATGAACCAATAATAATCACAACATTACAGATATTTTAAAGCAAGTCAGACATCCAAACATCGTCTCGATGCATAATCTCTATGAATCCAAAGACGCTGTTTACATTGTCACCGATCTCGCAAGTGGTGGCGAATTATTCCAACAGTTACTAACAAAGGGTAGTTATACCGAGAAGGATGCCTCGCATCTAACAAGACAGATGCTCCAAGGTCTTTTATACCTTCATGAGCGAGATGTAAGTTCACTCTCTTCTTTTTGTTTATGTATATTTATTTATTTATTTATATATTTATATATATATAGATTGTTCATCGTGATATGAAACCAGAAAATGTAAATATGAACAACATTTAGATACGATGACCCTACCTATTTATATATCATTCTTTTTCTTTTAGTTGCTCTTTCAAACAAAAGATGAAAATGCCAATCTCATGATTACAGACTTTGGACTCTCCAAGATATTAAAAGCACAAGATGATATCCTCACCACCGCCTGTGGTACGCCTGGCTATGTCGCCCCCGAGGTGTTGTTGCAGACGGGTCACAATAAACCAGTTGATTTATGGAGTGTGGGTGTGATATTGGTAAGTAGTTTTAAGATATGGGTGTGTGTGGTTTTATAATAAAAAACAAAGGAAAATGATTAAAATGATAGTTTACTTTGCTAAGCGGTTATACTCCATTTTGGGGCGAAGGTAATAAATAATAATAAATGAAGTGTGTTTACTAAAAAGGGATATTCCATCATAAGATCAAGCTTCACTTTTTGAATCCATCATGTCGGGACAGTATGAATATGATGAAGAGTATTGGTCTGATATCTCGGAATCAGGTAAATATACATATCCAAACCAAACCTCAAACACTCAAATCGGCCTCTCTCTCTATAGCAAGAGATTTAATTGACCGATTATTGACATTTGATCCACACAAACGTATCACTGCCGAAGAGGCACTCTTACATCCCTGGATTACAGGTGAATTAAAGGCGGTGGCCAACACCAACCTGGCCCCTACCATCCGTAAGGGCTTTAGTAGTCGCGGTACCCTCAAGTCCGTGGTCACCGCTGTTGCCCTTCTAAGACGTCTCAAGAACGCAGAAGATTCTTCTTCTTCAAGTGAGGAAGAGGGGGGAAGAAAGAGTACGGAAGTGAAGGATTTAGAAATCCAACCTTAAAAAAAAAAAAAAAGAAACTTCCGAAACGTGTTTTGTTTTTATAATATGAGTTGATATTAAAATATATACAAAAAGATTATTATTTTTTATTTACATAAAACAGACCCAAGATTTACCACACGTTCTAGTGGCTGGAACTAGGGTATCTAATTCTACAAACCCCATTTTCTGTTGTTCTTGACTTTGATTTTTAGAATGGATGGAAAAATCCCAACAATAAAGATATTCATGGTATTCCTGATTTTCTCGAACGTCAATGGAACAGAAAACCCTGGCATAATCGGGCGATACCTTGATATCGGCAATGGTATAGTATTGGTTGGGATGTTGAAGGGTGGGGACCAGTCGATAGATGAGTTTACCGTTTTGAAGGTCCCATACATTGATACATGCACTGGTGGCTGGGATGGATGGTTTTTGGGCTGCTTGTTGTTCTTCCTGCTGACTGTAATACTGGTAGAGCTGATAAGGTGTCATCTGAGAACTGGGCATCTCTACAGAACTCTCACTTAACCTTGATACATAACCTAGACTCTGCTCCGTCTTCTCTTTTTGAGTCCTCTGCAAGACCACATTATGCTCACTGGGTACCAGCTTGATATTCTGATGATGATCATTGATCACCTTCCCCTTTGTCAATAGAAAGAAGGGCGTCAAACAGAGACAGGAGAGACCCGTCATTTCCTCTGATATCCATTCGGAGAGTTGTTCAGATGCCCTCTCCTTTAATTCATAGACACGCGACCCTGTCAAGAGCGAAAAGACCAGGATGGGACCGGAGGAGGCGTCTGGGGCGCATGCTATGAGGTTCCCATTGACGGCAATCTCACCCACGCCCTGATACCACTCCTCACTGGAGAGGTATTTGGAGACCTCAATCATCCCACGTCGTCGGGTCTGTCGATGATGATGGACCCATTGGTCGTCTGTAGTAGAGGAAGGCGCTGTCTTTTTTTCATCATCGAGATCCCAGACTCGTATTATATTATCCGAACCACCACTCACAACAACTTGTATAATAATCATCTTAGATGGTACTTGTCTCACCTTTTTTTTTTTTTTTTTTCTTAAAAAACAAAATAATAAAAAAAAAAAACTTACCTTGATCATTCATACTAATACAAAGTACCCTTCCTCTATGTCCATGCCACACCCTAACCAATTTCTTCTGTTCCATATCCCACACTGACACCGTTCCATTCAAACTTCCCGTCGCCAGATACTTTGAATCTGGATGCGAATAATGACACACAATCGTCCTCAACCCAGGATCGGCGTTCTCGGGTATCCAATTCTCCTCCAAGAAGAATCTCGTAAAAGGGGGCATCGGAGATTGAATCACAAGACGCTGTGCGCCCGACTGACTGTAGGTTGGGTTGGAGCGAATAATGCGATGGTCGTTGGAGATGGTCAATGATGTAAACATGCCCTGTTCTTGGACAGAGCCCACCACAAGACACGCTTCCTTGCCATCCAATGGCGCGGTCGTGGTGGTAGGGTAGTAGGCCCGACAGTGTCCTCGATACCAGTTCCATGTGATGCGATACATATCCTGGTGTGTGAGGTGCGAGGGTCGAGAGGGAAAAGCCAAGGATCGGAATCGCTGATCGAGAACAAGACGGGCACAGGCTTGAGGCCAAATGAGATCGTCGTAGTGATCAATGGCGCTCTTCCAGGCGTGACAGACCTGTCTGCATACACAGAGCATGGGTCCATCTAGATGGCTAAAGATGGAGAGCATGATTTCTATAGGAAATGCTCCTTTTTGTGGTGGCTCACTCATTTTTTTTTTTTAAAGAGAAGAAAAAGTGTATATGAGGAAAGAGAGAAAAAGGAAAAAAAAAACAGGTTTTCTTTTTTTTTATATTAAAATTTGATGTCACTTTTTTTTTATTTTTTTAATCGAAAACCAATCAAATGATCAAGAATAGGAAAGCTAGTTGACAAGTCAATTGTAGATGCTGTTTCGGATGATTATAGAATACATCACTTTGTGTGTGTCTTTACGATTATTCACATCTACATGAAAAAAAAAAGTTCTGTGTAATCTTATCGGTAACTGAAAACAACCTTTTTTTTTTTATCTTTTTATCTTTTTCTTATTCATCTTTTTTACTCACAAAGAAAAAAAAAAAAAATGAAGATCAACTTTCTGAATGGACAACCTTCCAACGATATTCTACCAACCGACCTGTTCTTGAAGGCTGCACAACAGACGTTTAGTCAGCCTGACGCAGCAGCCACTGTTTTACAAGTAGGAAATAGGCTTTAATAAAAAATAATAATAATAAAACAGTTTCTTATATGATACAACATAGTACGGTCATGAATATGGACCTTTGGATTTTATACATCGATTATCTTTATTCCTAACAAAAGAGTATAAGAGTACAGTGTCAGAGTAAGTCTCTCTCTCTCTCTTTTTTTTTTTATTTAATAGCAATTTTTTTTTTTTTTTTTTTTTAACCACGTTTTTTCATCATCATCATCAAAAGAAAAAACCTATTGATCACACCCGGGGCATCCTTATCTCTCCAACACTGTCTAAGCATCCTCACCAGACCAGGCACACGCACAAAACGGGTCTTTTTTCAGGATCCAACCTATTTTCTGGTATTCGACATGTTTTTAAACGTGGGATACACCCGGGACCAATTCATCGCCATTCCCGATACAGAAACGGGTTTGGATGTCGATGTACTAGAGACACACCTTACCACAGAACAGGGTGCAGTGCACGACGACATCTATGATTCTGTATTGTACTGTGTCCCGAGCCATGCCAACCCCACAGGGTCCATCCTCTCCGATGAGAAGCGCGCTAGATTGGTGGCACTGGCTAAGAAACACAATATGCTCATCATCTGCGATGATGTTTATGATATCCTGACATACCAGGGCGATGTGCCCAAGCGGATGGTAGCCTATGACAATGCGGGCGGTCCACCTGTGGTGATTAGCAATTGTTCGTTTTCAAAGTTACTTGCACCAGGAGCAAGGGTGGGATGGATTGAGACGGACCCGTTACTTGTGAAGAGATTGGGTGGATGGTAAGAGAGAGAGAACAAGGAGGGATGATATATGTATATATATATACTTATTTTTTTTTTTGGGTTGGGGAAATAAAAGTGGATCCTTTATATCTGGAGGAAACCCTGCCACCCTTTGTAAGTGTGTTCAAATATAGAATGGAAGGTTCTTTTCTCTCATCTCCTTTTTATATAGCAAGTCATATTGTCAATGCCATGTTAGAAGATGATACTCTCTACAACCATGTCCAATACCTGAAACGTGTTCACTCTGACCGTCTGTACAATGGCCTGATTGAACCGATTCTACGAGAACTCGAGCCCTTGGGATGTAAACTGGTGCTGATGCCTCGGGGAGGTTACTTTGTATGGTTACGGTTACCCGTCACCGTCGATGCATTGACAAAGAGTATTGAGCGACATGGGATCGAGGTGGGTGTGGGTGAGGGAAGACGTTTTAGAGTCAATTCGGACGATCCGTACCATGTTCGACTCTCCTTGGCGCATTACAGTACAAAGGATTTAAGATTGGGGATCTCACGTTTGCGACAGGCCATTGAATGTGTGGGAGACAACTAGAATTTTTTTTTTTTTTTTTGCTTTGTTATGTGAGTTTGCAAAAGAGCTCAAATCGTTGTGTTGATGATAGTCATCTTCATTTATTCGAAATACATATATAAATAACATGGTCTCTTGTTCAACAAGAATAACATTTACGAACGCAGATTCTTATTTTTTATTATTACCTGTACGGTCATTACTCATCCACCAGTTTTATAATAAAAGTATATGGAAATATCAATACGGATCCCCCTTTACAACAAGTCTCTGACAATGAATATGATGCTTTATTAAGATAAATATATCACTCTAAAGTTATTTCCCGAGGGATTATCAGCATATAAAAAGGTGATACAAAAAAGAGGATATGTTATTTGTTTATAAATCAAAACCTGAAAGGCAACTCTGACCATCAAAATCAAAATTCTGTTCTGGTCTACATGTGCACTTTTCCCACAACTCCCGTTTGCTTGGACAATGTGTATAGTAATGATGATATCGATACCCAATATCTTCCCATTTATGCACTTGGCTTTTATCTAAGAACAGAGCTGCTGCCAATGAATGGATGACTGGGTCCGCCCTTGTTAAAAAAAAAAAAAAAAAAAAAAAAAAAAAAAAAAAAAAAAAAAAAAAAAAAAACGTTGGTATAGTACATATATATAGAGTATGCATTTATCAATTTACCATCTCTCATAAAAGATACCATTCTTTCTATCAAGATAATCAAAAAAGGTTGTAAACTTTTCATCTCTAAAAAAGTCCAACTTTCCAATCTATAACATAGTCTTATTTCATGAATCGCTTTCCCAAAAGTTCAATGCTTTCTAGTTTCTTACCTGGAAGTTGTTCCAAAAATAACATCTATTGTATCTTCCCTGCTTATCCACCATCCCACTTAATAAACTATTCTCTGGTTTGTCTGTTGGCGGCTTCCATTGGGGATGTTCTGCCTTAAACTTCATTGCTGTACTATACAACGAAGGCACATTTTCTTGAAGTTCATGGGTGCTTAATGAAAATGATAATTGCTTGTTGTTTTGTTTCATGTATTCGAATGGATCAAACTGGATAGGACAGATAAACTCAGATCCAGGTTCGAATCTCCAAAAGTAATCCAATCCTTTTAAGCTTGCGTGTCTTTTATATATAAAAAAAAAATGTTAACTCTCTCTCTCTCTCTCTCTCTCTCTCTTCCATCTAATATATGTATATACTTTACTTGTAAATAGTACCAGCCATTAATCTAGACTTGAATCGAAAAGGTTCACTATCACCATAAAGTGTATACGCCAACTTTTGTCTGGTTAGAAAGGCAGTGTACTGGTCAGTCGTATTGGTGTAACCGTAATATTCCTTGCCAAGAACTTGAAATGATACATCGGCATGGGTGACTGAGGAAATCAATTCCTTGTACTCTGTGGTGAGTTCTTCTGTTGAGAAGATAATATATGGATAATGGTAGTCCTTGTTAAAGACATCCTCAATGTTGCGCATGGTCCATCTTAGATCACTCAGATCCTGTCTCGTGTTGTCTATAAAGGAGATATAAGCGGCTGAGAGGACGTCTGGCTTGGGTTGCGTCAAGTTGACGGGTGGCGTGTAAGACCACGTATTTTTGTATTTTGGAATCGAAGAGAAGAGGGGAATACTGGCTGGGATCGTCCTGTAGAGTGAGGTGAAGAAGGATAACACGAGAAGTGCAATGACCAGTAGAAAACAAAAGACCGCTGAAAGTCGAATGATTAACTTTC